>JAEIIF010012213.1:0-10397 GCA_018874455.1 Drosophila trapezifrons
TTTTAGCTGTTTTTTTTTGTAAATCCAGCTTTTTTTGCTCAGGAAAATATGACATCACTGCCTCGCAATAACAGTGGAACACCAGACATTCCCGCTGTTAACTCGCGCACGTTATGCTCTCTCTCGATTTGAAAAACCGAGCAAAACTCAAATTCAACGTCCGCCAAATTCAAATCTTTTTCGATCGCCGAGCTGCCGAGTTGCGTGCGTTTCGTCGTTCGTTAATAAATAAAATAAATACCCCACAAATGGTACTGGATTATCCGAAAACCGAGAGTAATCAAAGCTAGCAACAGCAACCTGCAACAAATTAAATGTGAAGCGCAAGCAAATAGCAGCAAATAATAAACCAACACACAACAACAACACAACATAACATAGCCAGCGTTCCTGTTATATTCAAAAGCATTCCTAATCGCCGCAAAAAATCAACAGCAAATAACAACAACAAGAGAAATAAACAACCAATAAATAACCAAAAAAGAAAAACAAAGCAAGAGAGAAACAAAAATTAAATGCAAAAAGTACGGAAAAAATCATACAAATAACAACAGCTTTAGAAATACCACACTTCCAATTTAATAATAATAATAACAAATAATAATAAAAGCCATGTATATAGTGTTGCTTAGATAAATTCTAAAAGAATAACAAAAAATTAAGTAAAAGAAAGAAAGTGCCGCCTGAAAAGTGTCGCAGGAATATGCCGAAAGTTTAAACAAAATTCTAGGAAATTTATGCCAAAACGCACACAAAGCCCTTAAGATAGCGAATTTCCTAAATCAATTCTAATTCTAATCTTAAAAGAAGATATAGTTAAACCAAATTCAAAGTAAACAAATCAAAAAGAAAAAGCAGAAAACATCGTAAAAATAAAGGTGAGCTAAAAAACAAATAAAGAGCAATAAAAATAATAGAAATTAAGTTTAAAAAAATTAAGAAATCTCCTGTGGGCGCTTTTTAATTATATGCTATTCATGTTCTATCTGAAATCTGCTCTCTATAAATCGCATTCCGGCGACTTCCTGTCCAACACACACACACACAGTCGTCGCAGCACAAAAAACAATAAAAATTCGTGTAGAAAAAAAGAGAGACACACAAGACATACACACACACACGCAGTCCAGTCAGAAATGTCCACTGTCCACAGAAATGCAATAAATTTGGAAATCAGCTCTGGTATTTTTTACTAGTCCGCACCAGACGATATTCCCACTGCCCCCTCGCCTCGCCACATCTATATAGTCTCTATAGAAATATGAAAAATACGGAATAAAAACCATTGAAACAAAAATAAAACATTTGTTTTAAAGCATTTTTGAATGCTTTTAAAACCCTTTAATATTTTTTGTGGCTGTCATAAACAATCTTGTAATAAATTAGCCGCGGGAGGTAGAGAATGCAAAAAGGAAAAAAAAAAAAACTAAGAAACATATAACAAATATGTACTACTTTTTTTTGTAGTTTTTTGGGGTGTGTCTTTGGCGGATTTTAGGGGCTTTAGAAAGCGGCGAAAAATTTAATTAGGAAATGGAAATGATGAAATGTTTAAAGTCATATTTTAAATGACATTAAATGGGCTTTATGAAAGGGGATTAATATTTTAAATTAAGTGAAATTATTTGGCACCATTAAAATATAAAAATTATGCTTTTATGATGTGAAAATTTGTATATAAAATATTATATTTGGTGAAATCAAGTTAAGAATTATTTTGCTGCTAGAAAACCAAACAGTTATCGGTATATTTTGATTATAATACTGTTTATGCTTTTAAGAAAATATTTTTTCATTCAAGTATGTCTCTAAACTTATTGTTAAACATTGCAAACCCTAAATACCCTTACAGAAATTATGTTTTGAGGACTTGAGCTGTTTTTGATCATTCCAAGCAGCATTCCCTTTTTGTTTATAAACAATTTCTTGCTATAACCTTCGGGCTTCAGGCTTATTATTTCTGATAAAAGCAACAACTTCAACCTTAATGAGAAAGAACTCGGTGAATTCGTGATTTTCTCACCTGAAGCCTGAATGGCTCGGGAGATGGCTTTGATAAAATCGCTTAAAGTCGGGTTTTGGGGCTGAGAAAAGAAGAAAAAAAAACTCTAAGAACTTCCCAGAAGAGCTTTATCTCTTCTGCTCTATCGGAGCCACAGGGATTTTAGTCTCGCTTTGGCCTACGAAAACAAAGGCCGCAGCCGTAGTAGAGTTTTTGATAGAATAGAGGAACCACACCGAACAAAACCAAGTCAAAGTCGCGTGTGGCAGGTCTCTCTCTCTCTCTCCCTCTCTATCTAGCTGGTAGTCCCCTCTCTCTCTGTCGCACAGCAGTAGGCAAATCACTTCCGTTCAATGAACCCATGCGTAAGCCAGCTCTTCATCAGCTTTTTGCCGCTTTTGCCTTTGCTGCTGCTCTTGCTCTTGCTCTTGCCTCGTTCCTTTTTCCTTTTACTTTGCCATTGCTGCTATGTTTTTGCTATTGCTATTGCTATTGCCTCTTGGCTATGCCGCACACACACACATGTACACCAAGCACACCCAGAGACACACATGTGGCTCAGTCTCAGCCTTTTTCCTCTTTACTTTTTTACACACAGAGCTGGTTAGAGCAATAGAAGCGGTTTTGATCGTTTTGTTCTTGATACCATTTAAATCTGTATAAATATTATTAACTAAATACATTTTTTAAAGGTTTATTTATTTATTAATATATATATAAGGTTTCGATGTATCTGTACAATGTAGAGAATAATAATTCTAACGATTCATGATGACGTCTTGAAAAAAGAAAATAGGAAATAAATGTCATCATGCTAAATAATAATTTTTGACCTAAAACACCATAAAGTCAAGGCTTAACAGGGATTTTATACAAAAATCTTAAAGTTTTATTTATACAAATCATGTTTCTGGGTTTTTATGTTAAATATTTATTAATATATTGTTACTTTATAATATTTAACTAAGAAAAAACCCAACTGATTCTACTAATTCTCCCCCAACTGTCGGAATTCCCCCACTCGCGCACGTAAAAGTAGAAGAGTTCTCGTTGTTTTTGTCGTCTTTGGTTTACCTTTACGAATACACCTGGCCTCCCACCTTGGTTTCCCCACTCGTCCCCCATTCCTTCCTTCCCTCCCCTCCCCCTGCCTTTGAGCATAAGAATGTTACGCATACGCCTCGTATGCTGCCACGGAAAATTTGACTCACTTTTTCGCCCACTTTGGCTTGGCCTGCACATTCCGTAGCATCTTTACGACTGGCCATTAAAATGGTTATTATTATTTTTTTGTTAAGTCCAGCCATCCTTTCAACCTTTCAAGAAATGCCAAATATTTGCGGCAACAAACATATTTTTAATTTTTAATTAAAAGTTCATGAGAAAATCACGAAGCGGCAGCCACAGCAGCAGCTCGATTGACCAGTAAATTAATCGAAAGCTAATTAAGCAGCTGACGACACACACCCATACATGCATGTAGGGCCAAATCAAGGTCTTTTGTTTTTGCCATATGTATATATTTGTATTTTATACATATATGTATATATCGCTCATACGCCCCATGGCCGCTTATCAAGCGTCTGGTCTGGTCTGGTCTGGTTCTTCTACTCGCTTCTGCTTCCACTTCTGCGTCGCTTCTTTGGCTTCTGGCGGCGGCCCAGAGAGGGGAAAGGTGGCGAGGAGGTAAGGCGACAGCCGGTCTTATCAGTGGAACGTTTTTGTATCAAAGACCCCAACACCACCAAAGCGGGCGGGCGCTCACAATATACAGACAGAGATACCTGTGGTACCCATGGACTTGAGCACCTGTCCGGGCATCGACGTCAACAACACTTCCCGCGCCACCCACATGACCGCCACTACTAAAAACACCAGCGCAGCAGCAGCACTACACTGGGGAAAATGCCTTGGTCCCCATTTAAAAATATAACCAGGAGAAATTTGATTTTTGCCAAATATTTTCTTGGTTATTTTAGAAAGTATAATGGTTTTAAATTCTTCTTTTATTTTAAAAATCATTTTTCACTACAAAGATTAAACTTATTATATCTTTTGCCCAAAAAACCTATTCAACTTAAAGAAATTTAAGTGTAAATAAATAATTTTTAGATATATTAACACTTAAGTCTCTGTAAAAATCACAAATCTAAATTTTGCCATCGTAAACTTAAGAGGTTTGGAAAACCGTTTAATTTTATTTCATAATTATTTGAGAATCTGATAAAAAAACAGTTAGTGGTTGTTTTAATTAAAATTTAAATTCTTTATAAAATCTACAAATTTTCCCGAGTGCACAACCACACACAGCAACACCCAGTAACACCACCGCAGCCACACTATACACAGCAAGCGAGCATGAGATTAGAGAGCGGACAGCAACTGACGAACGGCGAGCGACAACATTCCCCAAGGTCATTATTAGTGCTGCAGTGGAAAGTGGGAGGCGGTTTGCAGGGGTTGAAGGGGGCGGGAATCACCCCCACTGCAGCCGGACGGCGACTGATTGAGAGATGATCCAAGTTCCTTTGATAAGAAATCGACAGCGAGATGCTGACAAGCCAGATAATCACGTGTTGCCGCCTGGTCATTGACTGACCCCCAAAAATAGTTTTAATAATAGTGGGGAAATTTGTTGATATAGTGGCACTTTCTGGTTTCTCTCTTAGAATATCAACAAAAATTGTCCGGAGGAGAGTAGTTTTTATTGAGAGCTATAAACTCTTTTAAGTACAATTATAAATAATATTGGAAAGGTTGTAAAGTGCTCCCTAAAAACGTTTCAGACCTATTATGTATTGGTTTTAGGCAGTAGGATTTATAAGGTCTCTATTCAAAGTTAAAATAATATTATTATAATACAAAAATACCACTTCTTTTAAGTATAAAATACATAATCCAATATTTGCATTCTTCAAACTCAGAAACATTTCATTACTCTAAATATAGGAAAAATCCCAGTTTCACAAACTTTATTACAAGTCTAAGACTTAGATTAAGACTGAAATTTCCCGAGCAAATTCGTTGAAGACTCATTTACTAATCAGCCAGACAAGATAGCAAAGTAGACAGTTTATAAATCAAAGAAACTGAGGCTTAACTGTGTCTGCCATGTAATTCCATTTAAATTCAAGTATCATAGTTATAATTTTACTAGGAAGTTGGGCATACCCGCAGCGTTATAGATTCCCCCATTTTTTTTCTTGTACCCTGCAAAGCCGAGCGAATCATTAGAGTTCATAATCAAGTTTACACACACAGCTGCGAGCGGCGAAGCCGACTGAACACAGACGAACATACTCGCATATAGTCATCAGTTCATTCCAATCGGAATCGGTCGCTTGTCTGGGTCGAAGTCTGAAATTTGTTGTTTTATTTCGTTTCGTTTTTACTGTTTCTCCCGATTGTTGTTACTACTTTTTTTTTGTGTTCGTTTCGTTTTGGTTTGATTCTTTATGCTTCTTTTTTATTGCCATTTGTCGTTGCTTTTTTTTTCCATTGTTTTCGTTGGCGACTTTTCTACAGACATCTGTATTATATGCGAAGTTTTGTATATTTTTGATCTGAGTTTCTTCGCTCCGCTGCTTGGGTTATCTCCGCAAGCTATGGCTAACTTTTTTGATATCCGCCAGACCCGGGATGCGAGACTTTTGGCACTGCATACATTTTTCCCCCTCATCGCGGCGATGGGTGCCTCTAATAATGCTAATTTCTGTTAGTTACTATCAAACGAATATCTGGTATTTTGGGGGCTTTCTTTTGTCTAAAGTCTACACACAATCCCACCTCATCTTATCATCTTCACGGGGCTTTGTTCATTCAACAAATAAATACAAAAAAAAAGGAAAGGAAAAAAGATTTACAAAACGACAAAAATATGATATTTCCGAACCGGACAGACAGGCAGTGAAATCGCTAATCGATTGACATGCGGTCTTTGCCTGATTGTTTGGGGGGACGTCTCAAGAGTCCAGCTGAAAAGTTCATATTGAGACTTGAGACCCGAGGCTCGAGACTCGAGACTCTCGGCGGCGATAGAGATAGAGAATGAGGCGGGAGACAAGTCAGATTAGTCAGCAGCAGATTAAGCAAAAAAGAAAAAGGCTAATTGCAAAAGTGAAATTAAAAAATAAGCGGCTTAGAGAAATATGGGTAAACCGGGAGAGCAAAACAGAAACTGGGTCGCTCCAACGATTATATCATAAATTCCGAATATTTCTCTCAAGTTTGTAAATCAAAAATCGGATTCTCTCTCTTTATAAAATATCTCTCTCTATATGTACATATATATATATATATATTTCTTGATTGTGTGGGTTGGCGCGCGTGTAGGCGTTACAATGATTTGCAAATATGGAAAGTCAGTCCGAAGCAACATCGACACACAAAATTTGTCAGCCGAGATAAGTTGTAGGAATAATCAACAAATTGTATTTCGCTGATTATAAATCTAAACTATAGCAAACTTGTATTTTTTGTAATTTTAGGAATGCGAATTTTGTTATGAAATAAGCATATATTGATAAGGGAAATTCCCAAGATGATCTTAAATTTTTAATAGGTTCCGTTCATAAAATGTGATAAAATTATGACCAATTTTGTGAAGTTTAATGGAACTTTACTAAGAATTTTGATAAGGAAATTCCCAAGTTGATCTTAACTCTTTTTTGTATAAAATGTTATATAATTTTCTTTAAAATAATTATAATTTGAGAAGAGTAATTTAGCGTTTAGGGACAAATAAGCAGAAAAAATGTCCTTTGAGTATTTGCCAAATAAACTTAATATCGCCATAAAATATTTGTAATAATACATTCCCACTAAAAATTAAATTTTCAGCTATTTTGCTGTCTGCATAAATATAAAACTATATAAATCACATTTCCTATACTCAAGTAAAATCTTCTGGGAATACCCTTGATATGTGAAAATCGCCATCTAGAAGAAATGGAATACGTCTGGAGGCAGAGCCGTATCCGATTACCCAGAGCGACCCTGACTTGTGCCACGTCACGCCACATACGCCACATACTCCACAAGTTTGTGTGTGGTCAGTGTATATGCTATATATGCCATATATATACATATGGCGACGGGAAGGAGGTTGAGACAGACACCAGCGGATGCCGGTCGCCAAAAGGGGTGAAGCCGGAGCCAGAGGAGGAGGAGGGGCCACCTGATAAGCTCATAAAATGCGAGTTGGGGCCTAGGAATCGAACGGAAGCTGACTATCGCGCTGCGAGGAGTGAGTGGAGCAGATCCCAGAGTGCAGCAGCAGAGTCCAGACACTTGACAGCAGCTCTCCGTTTCGCCACATTTTTTTTTTTTTTTATTCTGCTGCCACACACAACACACAATAGCGCGATAGCTGACGAAGAAGAAGCAACGACAACAGCAAAACTCCTTTGCTTCTTGGAAATTTGTCTCGACAATCAGCAGACCCCGAAAAGCTGAGCAACATTCTTGGGTTTCTTCTGTTTCTCCTCCTACACAGACAACAAAACTTTCATCAAATTGTGGTCATTTTATAGGGGGTTTTTATGTCAAAGTTACTTATTTTTAAATCGAAATAATTGGAGAGATGAATTACAAATTGGCAAATTAAATAATTAAGAATAATTGGTTTTGTTTTGTGTAGAAATTCTCTGGGGAATTTATATAACAAATTAAACTCAGTATGAAATTGAAAACAATTAAAAAAGTGTCCAAAAGTATGCAATAAAATATTAAAGGTTCCAAATTAAATTGTTTTAATTTACTTTTGGACAATATTTCACATGCTGAAGCGATTTCTGTGGCACCCCTGATAAGAAACAGAATTTCTGTAGATGTATTTTGTGTAGAAATTCTCCAGGGAATTTAAATAATAAATTGAAATCAGTATTAAATTGAAAACAATTGAAAAAGTGTCCAAAAGTATGCAATAAAATATTAAAAGTTCCAAATTAAATTGTTTTAATTTACTTTTGGACAATATTTCAAATGCTGAAGCGATTTCTGCGGCACCCCTGATAAGAAACAGAATTTTTGTAAATGTATTTTGGAGTATTAGCTTCCAGCGTCCGCCAAAAAGTAGGCAATGCTTTGTTTAAAATTCAAATAATATTGTTTTACGGGTATTTAGTTAAAGAAGTGCCTTTAATATTTTCTCTGTGTCTTTATACATAATTTTTGGCTTGGTTACGCCCCTCGAGTTGAGCTTAGGGGCCACTGGCTGCCTGTGGCCTACATTTCCATCAGACACGAACCCATGGCTTGGAGCTACTACCCAAGTGTGTGTGCGAGTGTGAGCTGTGGTGTGTTTGTGTATGTGCGGGGACTTCATCAATGATTTATTTGCGTTTCGCGTGTGAAGCAGGCAAAATTTTGTGTGTCAGAGTGTCTGTGTCCTGCTGAAACTTCCTGCTTGAATGTTTTCGGTCCCTCGCATTCGCACTCGCACACTCCCCTACGAAAATGTAGGTCAAATATTTATCTTCCGCCTGATATTACGTAAGATTATTTGTCTGTCTGACGGGAAATGAGTTTTAGTTTTAGTTTTAGTTTCAGGTTGGTTGCCTCTCTAGAGCTTTGCTGGCTCGTAGACAGCAATTAAAGCCCATCATAATTTTCTGGGAAAGGAAATCCCTTCAAAGCGCCGACACCGACACAAAAGCACTAAAGACCCATCCATAATCGCACCATGCCGTCATAGGGCCCCCGTCCATATATATAATACATATATATATGTATTTTAATGTCTGGTTCCATTACGAATCGATATGGAATCGAAATCAATTCGAATCAAGCCCACACGTGCAGTGGAAACTCGGAACTCTGAATCAATGAGCGATTACAAATGGAATCACAAGCGCTACAAATAAAACAACAACAAAAAGAATAGAGTATGTCTGCTGATAATAGTTGCAGACAGGCAGCAGGGGGAGCCGGGGGAAAACCGGGGATTTGAGGGCTTTGCCACACCAAATAAAATTCCACGTGCTAGAGCCCAAAAGCCAAACTAGCAGCGGCGAGAATGTTGAAATTTGAATTTCAAATTGCAAAAGAGACCGACCCGACCGACCGACACACACCGAAACAAAAAAATACAAAATAAAAGAGCGGCAATTTGTTGTTCTTTTCTGTTTTGCTCATAAAAAATCAAAATAAAATTCCGCAAAAATTTATTTTTATGTCTGCCAAAGAGGAGAGAATAAGAAAGAGGGAAACTGTCTCATATAGGCCTCGAAAAACAATTTTTTTCTTGTGTGTTTTGCAGATGAATGATCTCTGAGGTGGTTTTTTTCGGCAGACTGCTGTGGGGTGTAAAGTATATAGATAAAAAAATGTTATTTTGTTCAGCAGCTGAAATGTCGGACACAATTTTCGGACCAAGCTAAACAGAGAGAGAGAGAGAGAGACGGACAAAGGCCCGGTAAAAATAGACAGACAAATTGTCGCGTCATGCTAAAAACAACAAAATAAATAAAAGGAACGAAAATTCATTTAAAAATAAAATTGAAAACATTGTCAAATGTTTTTGTTGTTTCGCGGGGATGCAACGCAACTAAAGAAATACAATTAAAACAAAAAAAAAACAATAGAGTAGAGAGAAAAAACAAGAAATTGCAGAGTCGGCGTCTGGCATTTTAACTTTTGTTGCTGTTGTTTCTGGCTCGGCGAGAAATTTATGGTCTTGCAACATTTAGACAGATAAACTAGCTCCACCTTCCGCCTCCTTTGTTTTTTTCGTATTTTTTCCTTTCTTTTTTTTTGTAGTTTTTTGTTATAAATGAGTTGACCCTGCTCGAAGATGGACGCGCCAACATTAATTTCAATGAAATGCAATTAGCACAAATAGATCGAAATTCCAAGTCGCTGATCTGTCTGCTTTCAGCAAAAAGCCAAACACAGCAACTAATTGAAAGAGATGCTAAAGTTTTCATCAAGAAAACGAAACTTATATCGAAGACGGGGGAAAAAAAAATGTGAAAACTGATATATGAGCTATAAACCATTTATAAGGTATCAGTTTCTATAGGTGATCCAATTTTTCCTGTGTGTAGCAGCACACACACCCCTTGGCTTGGCTTTCATCTCTCTGAAGTGCTGCCGAGTTTGGGCAAAACGACTTGAATTACAATAGAGGGAGAGACTTCAAAGCGGAAGCGCCGACAGACGCTTGTCGCGGCTTTTGTTTTATTTACTTGTAAGAAAAATCGATTGCTTGGGAGACCCAGCAAGAGTCAGGAAACTTGGCTGTACAAGTTTGCCAATACGGTTAATGAAGATGGAAAAAATATAGCATAGAGACTTCCGTAATAGGGTATTCTATTAAATATATTTTTAGAAATTGGTTATGGTGTCATGACACTGTATTAAAAACTTCATTAATTAGAGTTTTCATTAGAAGCTT
>JAEIIF010012221.1:0-18544 GCA_018874455.1 Drosophila trapezifrons
AGGACGCTGCTGTTGCAAGCTGTAGCCGACAGGTGGCGCGTTCGAGCCTTTGTGGCGCTCGACAATTTTTTTTTCCATTTTTTTTGTTATTATACCCGGAGAAAAACTTAAAAAGCTACCGGGTATCTCACTGTCGAGCACACTCGACTGTAGCCTTCTTACTTGTTTAATATGCAAAGTTCAAATAGTTTCAGGTGTTTTGAAGTCCAAGGAACCTTCCTAGTGATCTTTTCCACAAAAGTATCAAGCGATTTGGCAAATTTACGATATCTTAAGGCAGATTCATATGGTTATCCGATTGGTAACTGAGCGATAGCATCTCTCTTTGGGAACTAGTAGGCCTGAAAGAGAGGTGATGGGGATGTAACGGCAATTGACCGTGGAACTAACAGCCAGCTCAGGGCACTTTCGTTTCACCAACTGCAGCAGCCACCACGACAGACAGCTTGTGCATGTGCAAAGACTTTCCCACAAATTATGCGGCTGGGCATCGCATGTATTGGGTAATTAGCGGATGGCGGAGAACTTTTCACCATCGGGATGTAAAAGCAAAAGCGGGAAAACTCAAGATTCGCACGCTTGCGAGAGTGAGAGGAGTGAGAAGTTGATGCACAGAGCAGAAAAGCGAGAAAAGCTCTATAATATCATTAAATAGTTATCTCAAATAATATTATATCAATTGAGACTCTAAACTATTATTATTTAATCTTTAAAAGTATAATTTTGAACTTTATGAGTGTTAAAGTTCCGAATTAAATGAAATAGGAAGTGAAATTGATCATACAACACATTATATCCATCTTTGATATTTGAAAATATCAAGAAAAGATTAAAGATTGTATTATTTTATATAAATTTGAAATTAGACCAAAATGACCTTCATATCAGGTCCACCTTTTTTCCCGTGTGCTAACGGTAACGGTGCATCTTAGTGGAAGAACGTTAGGTGCATACACACACACACATCCATAAGTGTCGTATCCAAGAAGATATCGAAATACCTGCATTCTATATGCAGTTCCAAGGACCCAACATCTGGTTCTGGTTATGGGTTTAAGTTTTGGGTTCCTCGAATCCCAAGTTCGATAGAACTCTCCGCCTGGTCTCTACTGGGAAACTCTCTGTTTTTTTTTTTCGCTGACCCAACGATTTACCACAAACACAAAACACACAAAAAAATTACAAAAGAAAAATAGTTAAATAAAAAAAAAACAATAATAACGCTACCAAAAACAGCGATAATCGACGGCCTTAATGCAATTTGGCAGGTTGTAAAACGAGTTTACCTCCGCGTTCCTTTTGGCTATTTCAATTTCCGCTCCTGACCCCTGACCTTTACATGGCCATCGCTGCGGTGCGGAGGTGGCGCCGGATCACTCCAATTAATTGCCGACCCTATTGCGGATGCTGGCTGCATGCCGGAGGAGCCGGAGAGCCACTTTTTAGATCCGATTCGATTCGATACGATCCGAGATCGCTGGCAGGGAGCGCGAGGGCGACAAGTGAACGAGGCGACGGACGACGCAGTGACCGATCGAGTGACAAACAACGACTGCGATCGGATCGGTTCCGCGGCACTCAGCACTCCACTGCTACTGCCACTGCCACCACTCCATTCCAGCGGTTCTAGTCGCCGGCAGCGATGCGATGGTGGCTATTCGCACAACACTACAACCAGTTAGCCAAGTAAGAAAGCTACCATCGACTTTGAGATACCCGATACCCAAATTCAGCATCTTAACTAGACTTTAACTACGATCCACTTCAATAATAAAGCACCAAATTTTAAAAGTCTATTTTGACAGCTCTAGCTAGTCTTGGAAGTAACATTGATCATTCGGAGATGTCTCCATCAGCCTGTAACATTTTTGACAGGCAGCAAGTTTATAATACCCTTAGCACCCTGTAAGTACCGGGTATAACAAGTGAACGGACTGTCTGCATCTCCTTCTCTCTTCGCTCTCTCGCTCACTCACACAGGCAGCGCGCACACACACGGACAGGTGAGCAGTGGAACGAGCCAATTCCGAACGCCGCTGGCCACCGTGGAGTCAAAGGTCTCAGGAAGCACTCACTTTTTTGACAGCGAAGGAGCAGTTAAGAGCAATAATGCTTAACTTCTAAATGCAGTATGTCTCCTTGTTAAATTATGAAAATAATTTTAGAAATTACAACAAACACAAGAACAATCTTACTTGAATTGGTTCATATATAAATTTAGTTGCATCCAAGGACCTGTGGCCACTGCTTCAATTCGACCCACTGTCCCTCTTAAACCTGATCAACACACACACACACGCGCGCGCGAGGCTGCTGCTCCTGCTTCGCATACAGGCTACAACAACATTACCAGCAAGAACAACAATATCAATGGTGGCAACGGCTTCACTCCAACTTGCTGAGCCGCATTCCACGAGCTCGACGCTGACGCTGGAAGACTGTTGTTTTGGTTGCTGCCCCAACAATACCTCTCCTTGCATACCATACCACACATATTCTCTGGGCGCAGGCATTCGCTTGCCTAGAATGTAAATATGTTACCTTGTACTGCCAGTGATAGCGAACGAGTAACTTTCTCGGCATGCCGCCTTTCATCAGGCGCGAATAAACAAATTCAAACTACCGGGTACCGTGTGACGCTTTTCCACTAGAGGTGGAGAAACATCGATGCTTTTAAAATTATTGAGAACATCGATGTTTAATGCCGACTATCGATGTTTATGTCACATCACCACTAAAGAAAGCTTTTTAGCTATCTAATTCTTTTTATTCCCGTAGGTATAGTATTTGTAAAATGTATAGGTAAATGTTATGAACATTTTAATTGATTTTGCACCTCTATTTTCCAATCAGCGTTTTATTTCAGGCCAAAGGTTAAGTTGATCACAAATCGCTTCGAAATTGCCGGTGCTGGCAAACGAGGGGGGTTGAAACTTTCGATATATTGATTACAAAACTCGTTTACCTTATTTAACAACTTTATTATTAATTGACGTAGTTACATTTTTTAAATACGCAAACTTATTTTTTGATGTTCAATTGCGTTGCTAACTAAAGCAAACTGCAAATAAAATAAATTATTTAAAAATATCAGTGAGTACACACTGCGGGCGCGTAAAACAGCTCGTTCTTGGTATTAACCCGTAACTCATATACGGTCACACAGAATTCCTCTGTTTAGTTGTTGCTTTTTTGTAAATTTATTAAATTTTGCACAAAGTACGCGCCTTCTTACTAACTCCATTTCACGAGAACATTTCCGGCATCGCCAGCTAGTAAAGTGCATTGTCATCCCGAACCCCAACCGGCGAGCGTGCGCTGTCATATATTTTTCAACCATTTGTTCCTTGCCTTGCATTTGGACGCCAACGAAATTGGCTGTGTTTTTTTGTTGTTTGTCTCTTGAACAAACGAAACGACTTGCGCGCGCGCTGCTTTGGATTCCGGAATTCACCGACTTTCAATCTCAATGTCTGATGATATGCAGCTTAGATTCGGCCCGATGGTTACCATCGAGCAGGCCTCCAAATTGCTGATCATTCTCAAGGATTTGATCATCTGCGTTCAGGGTCAACAGCCGCCGCATATTCATGGTGAGATTTGGGGTCTTAAAAAGGGAATGCTGGGACTCTTTAATTAGATTTATTCTACTACTTCATTTGTTTTGTCCTAAGAGCATTTAAGCCTTAAATTTTAAGGCTAAGTGTACATATTTAATATGCATTTTTTCCTGACAGTTCCTGTCACGAGCCTTTTACATTAAAAGATAAAAGGATTCACAGAGGCTGGAATAAAATCTTAAATTTCTATAATATTAAAAACTTTTTTTTAGCTTTTTATTTTTGTTAATTATTAATTTGATCAATGAATCAATAGGAAATATCAACTATTTTTGTCAAAACCTTTCACAAAAGAAAATATGTAACAGAAATTGTGAATTTTAAGACTAATAATGAAGATATTATTCAGTTTAAAGTCCAACCATGTCTTTTGCCCCAATATATCATTGAATAGGAATACACATGATTCTTTAGCACATAAATCCTTTATATAATCCTCATCCCATAGACGACACTATGATTCGAGCTGCTCACTGCGTAAGCCACCCTCCTGCGGTGCCGCTCAACGAACGCGATTGCCTCCAGAAGATAACGCGCATTCTGGACTCCCGCGAGGACGAGGACGTAGCCACGTACTTTACCATACATTACAACAAGCTCCTATTGATGAAGCTCAATCCCCAGCACCGGCATTCGCTGGTGGACTTTCTGCTCTCCTTGGCCGAGAAGCACATGCAGGAGCTGGAGGCAGAGACAGAGCCAGAGCCAAGTTCAGGCGGCGGCAGCGGCAGCAGCGATTACCTCAGCCAGGCGGTCAGCTCTCGGAGCACCAGCAATAGCTCCCGGAGCACCAATAGCAACATCAACAGCAACATCAACAGCAACATCAACAGCAACATCAACAGCAACATCAACAGCAACTGCTCGCCGTATCAGAATGGGAATGGCTACTGGTACGAGCCCTCGCAGTTAAGTTCCGGGTTTTCGCGCCAGTCCTTTCCCAACTACGTGGACATCTTGGACGCGAAGGGGATGCCGGACCTCAATCAGAATTTGGTATTAAATTCCATTAACTCGTTTATCGGCATCCAGGGGAAATATTTGAAGAAGGACGTCATCACGGGACAGTTCAAGCTGGACCCGATAAACACCGAGACGCTGACCAGCGAGCAGGCGGGCATGCTCCTCCGTCTCTCCGAACTGGGCTACTATCACGATCGCGTGTCCAAGTTCGCGGATGTGACGACCGGTTATAATCCCATGGGCATAATGGGCCAGGCCCTAATAGCTAAACTCCGGCAGGAGCTGATGGATTTCCGGGGCCAGGCGGCGGTCCTAGCCGATGCGGTGAAAGGCTATAGGGAGACGTCCATGTTGCTTCCCCCTGAGGCGGAGCGCGAGAATCTGACGCTCTTGGGGCTGCTTGCCTGGTATGGGAAGCCCCTGCACCGGATGCAGTGGCTGGCCAAAATCGCCGACAAATGCATGATGTTGAAGGGCGGCGAGCTGGTTTCGACCTTGTACGATATGCTGGACAATGGCAATCCGATGGTCAACGATTTGGTGCGTGATCTCCTCAATGCCGTCTGTGTCCCGCTGGGCGGCATGATCGCCAGATGGATGCTGGAGGGCGGCATTATCGATCTCTACGGCGAGTTCTTTGTGGAAGTTCTCAATGATGTCGGTCCGGATCGCCTCTGGCACGACAAGTTCCGTCTGCGCCTGCCCATGCTGCCCAAGTTTGTGCAATTGGAACTGGCCAATAGGATCCTAAAGACGGGCAAGAGCATCAATTTCCTGAGGGAGGTGTGCGAGATGCAGGATTTGGGCAAGAACCGGGACGAAATCAAAGAGATCATGGATAAGAATAGTGAGTGCAAGTTTAAATATTGCTTTAAATCCCTTTATTATCTAACATATACGTATATCTTTATCCTGGCAGCTGACCAAATATATTCATACGTCCAAGATACACATTGGCATGCCGCTGTGGAAACCTGCTACATGCAGACCTCCAAGCATGTCCTGGACATCATGGTGGGTCCGCACAAGCTCCTGAGTCACCTGCACGGCATGCGTCGCTACTTGCTGCTGGGCCAAGGTGACTTTGTCAGCATTCTCATCGAGCATATGAAGTGAGTATTAGCTTACACCGAACAATGTCCGTTGTTATATCCGACCTTTGTTTGCAGGGACGAACTAGAGCGCGCGGGCACCGATATATATGCCCACGATCTCTCGGCCATGCTGGATGCCGCTCTGCGCTGCGAGAATGCACACCACGAAGATCCCGAGATACTCAACCATTTGGATGTGGTCCTGCAGGCACCATACATCGGCGACTGCGGCTGGGACATCATCTCGCTGCAGTACACCGTCCATGGACCGCTGGCCACCATGCTGGAGCCCACGATGCCCATATACAAGGTTCTCTTCAAGCCCCTGTGGCGCATGAAGCACATCGAGTTTGTGCTCTCGATGAAGATATGGAATGTGCAGATGAACAACTCGAAGGTAAGCTTACCAGTGCCTGGCATTCATTTCTTATCAACGGATGCAGATAACCGCAACGGGGGTCACCCTAGAATTCCATTCATCTGATCTAAGGAATCCCTATTTAAAGAATGGTCCGATCTCTTTCTGGTAATCGAATCTCTAAAGTATTTAGGCTTTCAAAAGTTGTTTTATAATAGGAAACACAGATAAGCTAGCTAGAGAGACGAATGATGTATTATTTGCTTAAATAAAAGCTGAAGCTAGCAAGGAAGTCGAAATTCAAAAGGTTGTTCAGTGAAGAAATCGATAAGATTAGCGTTCAATCTAATCCATTAAGATTAAACCCACTCCGCGATAAACCCAACCGTAGTATCAAAGTACACAACGAATATATAGTTCGATAGTTCGCCTTATGTATTATTTTCTAGTTCTTTTTTGTAGACGATCTCTCCCGTACAAAAATAACATTAATTAATTAATTATGAAGTGAAACAAAAACACGAATACAGATTACACGAGAGTACACACACACAACAAGCACAGAAAAAAATATTTAGAACACACACACACTATTTTTTGGTGAGGAATGTTGTGCGGGCTGCTCCATCCTCCGTCAGGTCATCAGCCTTACAGCTTGGCATCGGTCTTGAGGAGCGGCGCCAGCTTCTGGGTAAGCATAATGTTGCCGGCAATCTTCAGCTTGCCCTTCATGAAAGCAGCCTGGGGATTGAGCTTGCCCAGGGCAATGTCAACCATATCCTCATCGGCCACCGTCAGAGTGGTGTCCACCTTGATGCCCTGAGCGGGTCCCTCGTACGCCTTGGCGCTCTTGCAGTCCAGGGCTGTCAGATATAGAGGGGAAGACATGTTAGTTATGAAGATTCCTGGACATTTCAAGACTTAGGTTCCCAGTAGCGGCCTTCCATATCTAGTTTATTGTTATGGGTATGATATATCCCACCATACCAAGCCTAATAATGATATCCTATAGTTGGAAATGCTATTTAAAGTAGGGATACAGCTAAGAGACTCAAGGGAAGACAAATAATAGGGTTTCCCGTCAGTTACAAAGAAATCTGACCCAGTAACAAGTAAAGTAAACAGAAATTGATCCCTATAATAAACCAAGAACGGTTTCTCGTATTATAAATGGGGTTTTCTAGGGTTTAGTGACTTTGTTAATATTCAATTAACATTAGTAGGCTTTCCCCCGATCGAAGGAGCATAACATAACATATAAATGTTATGGCCAACAGCTGTGGAAGTGCCAAAGTACACAGGCAGAAAAAGACTCTGCACTTTGAACTGCTGCCCCGCTCTCACCGCTTACAACTGCACACACACACACACACACATGCAAAGACCACGTACTCCTCCTGCGCGTGTCTTTGGGTGTGTGCGGGTGTTTAATGGGGGGTTACTTACTCCACTCCTTGACCACCTTGCCGTCCTTGGTGATTTTGTACAGGAACACACCGTTGACCGCCTTGGCCTTGGCCTCATTCTCCTTCAGGCCATCGATGATCTTCTGGAAAACGGCGTCCGACTGCAGAGTCATGATTGCTGTGTGTGTGTGATGTGTGAGCTTTTCTGTATGTTTTTCCGGAAACAGAAAAAAAAAGGAAAATTAAGCGGGGAGTTTTTGCTAGTGCGCCGTAGAAAATGCTTACGCTTGGAGCGGAGAACGCGAAGTAATGAGTAGGCAGTGTGCAATCGCCGATTTTATTGTCGCCTTTTTTCACCCCAGTGTTGCCACTTAAGCTTTTTTGCTTTTTTCAGGCTAGATCTAGCAGATTTGAAAATGGGAAAGCTCATACAATTTTTAAATACTTAGCTTATAGCCGAAAAGAATTTCGATTTCTACTGTTTTTTTTTCTGCCTATCACACGACTCTCACCACTAGCGAGGCAAAAACAAAGCGGCCTGCGGTATTCCGCAGAGGATCCCAACGAGTACGAGGCAATCCCAATTCGGAATAGATTTTGCAACTAATATAATTTTTGGTCAGAATCTAGCTTATTGGGCGCTCATCACCTGGCAACACTGGTTCACTCTCACCCTCTGCTGCCGCAGACAGTGCGAGACGACAATACTAGCTCATCACACAGCAAAGAGAGCCGGTAAGTGTTCTCCGGCTCACCCTCTCGCACTCATTGCGATGGCGTATGCGTTGGTGCGTCGGTGGTGTGGTCTCGCTTTCGCACAAATGTAGCCAGCTGATGCACAGTGGGGTCGAAACTGCAGAGAAAGCGGGACAATATCTAAGAACATGCTTTATTTAGGTTATTTCTATATTTTGCGATTCTTATTCAATTCTAGGTAAATGAATAAATTTGTGTGCCAACCCGGTACGCTTTCTAAACGTAAAGGTTAAATTATTTATCTTAAAAATAAAGTCAAACACTTTTAGAAAAATACAAGATATTATCAGCTCTTCAACCACTGTAGCAAGTGTGGAGTTTAGACTTTAACATTAACATGCTGCGCCTAACATGGACCTTTAACAGCGGTTATCAGCTGTTGGCCATGGCTGTTACCACGCTCCTAGTCCAAATTTTAGTGCAAAGTGCGCACCCAGTTTGAAATGCCCATAAAACCGGCGATAAGGCCTCAAGTGTCCCCAAAGATTACTTTACCATCCGAAATATGCCACCTCACAAACCCATTCAAGAAACATTCCTAAAACCCCCCAGTAGCTCCGCGCAAGTCTCTGTAATGTATTCCGAGACCCCTTCAAAACATTTTCAATATTTTTACTACAATAATGGATACTTTTGTACGCTTTTTCGATTTTAAAACCATAATTACAAAAAGAATTTGGAATATAATCCTTGAGAAAATGCTTCCCTAAGGTTTTTCTGACCCATCAAAAGTATTTGTAGAAAATAACAATATCAAAATGCTTTGTAAGGATGTTTTTATTGTCAGAATCTTTGTTGAATCAGAACTTTATGCTTTTGGGGGTTTATATATGTAATGTAGGATTAACAATGGATTGTGTGCGTACTTTTTTTCAAGTCATAAAATGCCATCCATTTCCCTACGAGCTCTCAAATTTCTCCGGATCGAGTCCAGCCTTCTTCATTTCCACGGCAATGGAGAACAGATAGTCATAGCACTCCGACCTGTTTATTACGAAAAAACAAAAACAATTTGGATTAATAATAGGCTTGATAGGTTAGTTAGAGAAACAACGCACATGGTCTTGGCCTGCTCCCAGGTATGTCCCCAAACGTAGACGCCATGGCGTCGGACCAAGATGGCACTGCAGCCTGGATACTCCATCATGGCGGCATACATGCTATCAGCCAGGTCACGCTCAAAGGGCGTGTTCTCAATGATGGGGACAATCAGCTGCTCGTCGTAGCGCAAATACCGCTTGTCCGCCTCATCGTACACGCCCTTGATCATCTCCAAGTGCGTGCAGCGAAAGGTTTTGCCGGGCCACAGGAGCGTGGCCATGACGGCGTGCTGGGAATGCGTATGGATAACGGCGCCGGCATTGCGATGCTGGTAGGCCAGCATAAAGAGCGGCGTGCATTGGCTCTTCTTCAGACCCCTGATCTCGGGCGGCAGTTGAATGTCCTTGCCGGTTATGTCCTGCACGAATAGGTCTTCCGGCTGCATGCGCTCCTTCTGCACGCCGGACGGTGCTATGTAGATCTCATCGCTGCAAAGGCAAATCCATGAGATTCAGATAGGGATAAGCTGCTCGCACCCACTTGAATTTGATGCTCATCCCGCCGCCGGTGCCGGTGACCCATCCCAAATGGTAGAACTGCCTGCAGAGCGAGGGAATCAGGTTGCGCGGATGCTCCGCCGGCAGGTCTTTGAAGATCGAGAGAGACATCTCCGGAAACAATGTGTGATCCGTAATCTCCGCACTAGAGCAGACACTGATAAGACTAAGAAGATAAAGAGAATCCAATCAGAAAGCCGATTCACGGGTTTAATCGCGAATGTAAACAAAGCCGCAATCGATAGACGATAGCTGGGTTCTCATCGATTTGTCTAGCAATCGAGTGTATTAGGGTTGACAGGGCTTTCGTTTGAACTAATGGTCCGTTAAGGGAATTTCGGTTTGCCTTAGAAAACTATTATTTATTTGAGTGCTTATACTAGGTCGAGTATGAACTAATTCTCGATTTGTGTTACTCCTTACAGAAGCTTGGCTTGTTGCGCTCGGAGATTGGCAGTACGTCACACCGCCTGCATCTGTTCACCTCGGAGATCATGCACTTCATCCACCAAATGCAATACTACATCCTTTTCGAGGTAATCGAATGCAACTGGGTTGAGCTGCAAAAGAAGATGCTCGCCGCGAAAGCCCTCGACGAGATCTTGGATGCCCACGAGAAGTTCCTGGGCGACATAACGGTGGGCTGCTTCCATGGCCAGCCGACGCAAAAGGAGCAGTACCTGGAGACGGTGTACGAAAGCATCATTACGCTAGAGGCGTGGCAAGCGTGCTACTACAATACTTGCTTCACGGAGCTGAGTGCCCGCGAAGATATGGCCAAAATGGTGGCCGAGTCGGAGAAGCGGGGACAATTCGGCGTGACCAGCGAACAGAAGTTGAAGCGCGACGAGGAGTGCAAACTGTTCGAACAGCGTATAATCATGGCCAGACGCAGCCTGGAGGATATTGCCAGTGCATACGAGAAGGGCGTGAGCAGCTTCCTGATGGCCCTCAACTCGCACCAAAACCCCAATCTCCAGCTCTTCGGCACGCGGCTGGACTTCAACGAATACTATAAAAAGCGGGACACCAACCTGAGCAAGCCCCTCACGTTCGAGCACATGCGTCTGAGTAACGTATTCGTGATGAACAGCAGCCGCTATACGGGCCATCCGTTGTCGGCCAAGGAATAGCATCATCTGCCAAGGGAAAAATCCAGCCTTTATGATCAAATCGTTCGGCTTCAGGGCCTTCAAATCCACTCAAAGATATCTCAAATATCTATCTCCATTTGCCTATTTTTCTTCTTTTTTTTTATAACAATACTCCCATGGGAGAACTCAAGTATTAAAACGCACATTGTTTATTATAAACAAGCACTGTTTATTTTTTACATAAACTGAATCAGAAACTTAAGCGTCGCTAAAGCTTAGCTAGCAACAATTGTTAATACTCTTTTCCCCAAGTGCGCTGGTCAATTGCCAATAAGAAAAACTATACAAAAAGACAAAACTTAAGATAAGAGATTGTTACGTATTTTGAATGAAAATATTTTGTGCATCGAAGCATTTTAAAATGTTGAGCGAACTTGAAATAAACGCTTAATTGTTGATCTGCAATTAGTTTCTTTAAGTATGTGTGTTGTTGTTTATTTGGGTGAAGTTTCTGGACTATTTAAGAAGGCCATTTAATAATTTCCATTTTTATTTGAGCTCGGCGTTGGTGGATGTCATATTGAGATATTTCTTCTTTTATTGTAAATGCTTGAAATTAACAGATTTTTTGAATTTAGAGGGATTTTCGATTGTTTGAGATTTTTTAGGGGGAAAGCAAAATTTTTATCTGGCAACCCTGGTATCTTGGTTGCGCCTGGTCACATCACATCGATGTTTCTTTTTAGCAGCAACTTTTGCAAGTGCAGAAAAAAAGAAAAACAAAATAGAAAAATAGACGGAATCGAGTGCTGCTGCTGCCGGTGCACATAAAAGCAAATAAATCGAAAATCCGCGGTGCTGCACAGTTTGCCAACCCAGCAAGAGAACAAGAACAACAACATCAACACAAAAAGCCAGCGAAGATGGCACTGAAGAAAGTGAAGGGTAACTTTTTTGAGCGTATGTTTGATAAAAACCTAACAGATCTGGTGCGCGGCATCAGGAACAACAAGGATAATGAGGTAAGCAGCGTGTGCCGATGCTCAGGTCCTTTTACCATCCACCCCCGCCCCTTCGATACTGCCGCCTCCCGACGCCCACTGCCACGCCCCCGTCGTCCAGCTGTATGTCCAATTAGAACTCGCTAATTGGCTGACAAATTTCGTTTGCATTAAGGGAATTTTGTTAGAGTTTCGACTGTGCGACTTACAATGCGTGTGTGTGTGTGTGCGAACGTGTGTGAGTGAAAGTGTAGGCGCGCGCGTGTGTGTGTTGGCATCTGCCAACAATGCAAAAGGAAAGAAGGAGAAGAGCGACAAAACACGGACTTAACTCAGCACAAACTCCCCCACCTCCTGCACCTTACACTCGCTCACTCAATTAGCGGCTAATGCCTTTATGTCAATTTCGGGAAGAAGTGCACAGCTAGAGAGAGAGACGGAGGGAAAGGGCGGCGGAGGTACGCGCGAGTGTGTTTGCAATTGTTGTTGTGCCAACGCACGTTTTATCAAATATTTACCCATGTAAATTCCCTCGCTGATTGCCTTTTGGTCCTTATCAGCTGTGTGCGGCCGCTCACAGATGTTTGACTTTCGTTCGAGTTGGAAGTTTCTACCGCTCCCGGTCTCTCTCCTTCTCTAACGTTAAGCGGGAAGTGGATGCAGGATCTCAAGTAACGGTAGCTGGGTGGCAGATGATATAGAGTTCTCCTCGCTGGCCTCTTTGGCCTTCCATTAATTCCAGGCTCTTATTCTTGCTTGAATGCGCTGATTTACAGTAGCGGTTAGAATAATAGATCCCATAAACTGCGCTGCCGAATATTTCTGATTACAAAAAAGTTTACTCAATTTAATTATTCTGTTATTAGAGTTGAAAGAAAAGTTAATGTAACATTGATGGGATCAATGTTGCCAAACATTTTTCAGTATTCCTTTTTTCTCTTGTCAAGGAGCTCGTGAAATAATTCCATAATTCAGAAATCATTCACAATTGCCATATCTCGGAGTAAATGGATTTATGTTGGTAAACAATATAGCTATTATTTTTTTCTACGAATTTTCCGGTAATTTTTATGAAGTTTCATTCAGATAACTCTAAAACTGAGAGACTAGTTT
The DNA here is from genome assembly GCA_018874455.1 of Drosophila trapezifrons. Taxonomy (NCBI): domain Eukaryota; kingdom Metazoa; phylum Arthropoda; class Insecta; order Diptera; family Drosophilidae; genus Drosophila; species Drosophila trapezifrons. The sequence continues at coordinate 13,004 of JAEIIF010012221.1, forward strand.
GCCTAGAAACGGACGGACAGACGGACATGGCTAGATCTACTCGGCTGTTAATACTGATCAAGAATCTATACACTTTATAGGGTAACCTCTGCAAGGGTATAAAAATGTAATATTTGAAAAAGTTGTTGCAAACATTATTTAATAAATAAAATGTAAAAAATATTTTTTCTTTAGAAGTCAATGATCCCTGGCGACATTTGTAAAATGCGTCTTAGAGTGGAACTATTATGTTAGCCCCAACTGTATGCTGTGGTATTTGTGTCCGAGAGTATTAATACGTGTGTGTGTGTGTGCGGGGTGTATGAAACTGATAGCCCTTGGACCATTCACAGATTTGTTGTTGCTTTTTTATGGTTTGCTGTCATTGCACATTTTTTCCAACCCCCCCAGCCATATATAATACGTATACGTAAATTGCTCGACTTTCTCCACAGGCCAAATACATATCGACGTGCATCGAGGAGATCAAACAGGAGCTGCGACAGGACAATATCAGTGTCAAGTGCAATGCAGTCGCCAAGCTGACCTACGTAAGTTTGCCTAACATCGAGACATCTACCCTATACACCACCCAACCCCTTCTAACCAAAGGCCACAGGACATAAGGTCTCTATATTTATATATATATTTATTTTATTATTATTTAAAGCTAATACAATTTGTTGTTTGTTTAATAATACAAAGTATTCGTGAAAAGACAAAAAATAAGCTTAAGCTGACAAAAATTCGAATTCCCTTGAAGAAGGCTTAGCATGTGCCTGCATCGGCATCTCTGGTTACCTTCCTGCACTAGACGCCAATTGCCTGAGGTACGTGGCTGTCGTCGGGGGTCCTTGTATGCAAGTGCGACAAATAAGGACGAAACAACAACTGTAGGGTGACGGTAACAAGCGAAGCAGCGACAATAACAAGCCAACCGGAAGAGATGCCATCAGCAGAACATATTAGTGCGCACAGTTGTGGCCATGAAAATATGAAAGCATATTAAATCATTCGGTTGAATGCGAAATATATTTCATCTGAAATCAATTGGAAACAACAAATAATTCATTCGATTTAAATGCTTTATGTTCAGAAAAATAATAAAAAATAATAATATGGAAATATTATAACACCCGCGAGTGTTTGAAAACAAACGAGATGCACACGACAAGTAGTCCTTGGGTCTTTTTCCGGCACACACACAAATTCTTCCCTTCACTTGATTCGTTCTGCATTAAATCAGCAGAATGTGTTAATACTTATTATTGATTCCATTTCGATTCCGACAGATACAAATGCTGGGCTACGACATCTCGTGGGCAGGCTTCAACATCATCGAGGTGATGAGTTCGTCCCGATTTACCTGCAAGCGAATTGGTTACCTGGCGGCCAGTCAATGTTTTCATCCAGACAGCGAGGTGAGAGCCATAATCTTAAGTTATTTACCATGTTATGTTAACATGGTGTTAACAGGATCAAAAACAACAGATAAGAAACAGAGATGCGAGAGAGGTGAATAGCAAGAACACACCATGATCTCTGGTGAGTTCTATGTGCTTCGCCTTCACTTAGTTTCCTTTTCTTCTTTTCTCTCGTGAATATGAAGGACAAGAGATAAGAAACAGAGATGCGAGAAAGGTGAATAGCAAGAACACGCCATGATCTGTGGTGAGTTCTATGTGCTTCGCCTACTCTTCTTCTTTTCTCTCGTGAACATGAAGGATCATGAACCAACTGTCAAATAAAGTGGCTTTTGATCCTTTTATTGTTTAAATCTTATCTAGGACTAAAAGTAAACAAAGAAACTAAGTTTATGTTGTTAATTCTAATCATTCAAAGCATATTTTCTTGTATTTAACGTTTTTTCTTTGAGAATAGCATACATTCTCTCTCAAATATTTACATTTTCTAATTTATTTATATATCTTGTTGTTCTTTTTACAGCTGCTTATGCTGACCACGAATATGATACGCAAGGATCTCAATTCTCAGAACCAATACGATGCCGGTGTGGCGCTGAGCGGCTTAAGCTGTTTTATATCACCCGATCTGTCCCGCGATTTGGCCAATGATATTATGACACTGGTAAGTCCTTTAAAAATATGTGTTATACGTTTACTTGTTCCCTTAATTATTAACTTATTCCCTTAATTATTAACTTATTCCCTTAATTACATATTTCTTTGTTTATTTCGTCTTTTTAGATGAGCTCAACGAAACCGTATCTGCGCATGAAAGCCGTCCTTATGATGTATAAAGTATTTTTACGATATCCCGAGGCCCTGAGACCGGCATTTCCCAAACTGAAAGAGAAACTGGAAGATCCAGATCCAGGTTTAACACACAAACAACATCACCATTCACTACAGGGAGTATTACTTAATTATTATTATTGCTTATTTACCCTTTAGGAGTTCAATCGGCTGCCGTGAATGTTATTTGTGAATTAGCGCGTAAGAACCCAAAAAACTACCTGCCCTTGGCGCCGATCTTCTTCAAGCTGATGACCACATCGACCAACAACTGGATGCTGATCAAGATCATCAAGCTGGTGAGTGAGTGCTGCTCCAATGCACTTGGCCACCTTTTACCACAATGATTATTCTTATTATTACTATTATTATGATTTTAACTTAAGTTCTATGTTTTTTGTTTTAAGTATTTTCCAGTTTGTTCACAGAACAAACATCGATTTCCTTTTGCTGTATATATACTTTTATATACGACAATCAATTTGTTTTTGTTGTCTAAACAAAAATGTTAATTAACACTACAACTACTCCTTCCCCCCTCTCCTCCCTCTGCTCCCGCCTCCAAAACAAAACAAAAAAAAAACCACTCCAAAAATATATATAAAAAAAATACTAATGAAAACTGAATGTGAAATGCGAAAAATGAAACATGACAATCGAATGAATTTTAGTTCGCGAGCCTCACGACAATTGAACCGGCGCTGGGACGCAAATTGACTCAGCCCCTAATTGAAATTATTTCCAGGTTTTTATCGGCGCGCTTTTCTTTAATTAATTAATTCATTCATCAGACCAACAACAATGACAACTTAAAATCCAAAAAAAAAAAAAAAAACTTCATCAAAACCAGCACGCGCTTTAATTTTTTACTCTGAAGCATTTTACTATTTACAAATTATAGTTTATTTAACGAAAAATAAAACCGTTTTCAGTTTTTTTTGTATTAGCTTATTCTTTGGTATCCTGATTGTTTAAATATGCAAGCAATACCTTAGTGATTTTACCCTTTTTCGTTTTTATTTACCTCTATTTTTGAGGTTATGTTGTACGAGGTGAAGAAAAAATCACTGTGTGGAAGCTCCTTTCAATATTTATTCACCTTCACCACACATCTCACACCACACCACACTGACATGAGCGTCGTAATTGATTAAAACTGAATTGTATTGAAATGAACCCAAAATTGACATTGCAATTTCAATAAATACACTTTATTTTGTTCACCCATGATGATGCACATGATGTTCCTTCCACATGTCCTTCCAATTATGAATAAAGCTTGCTGAAAATATGCACTCCAATAATTACACAAATATGATACAAAATCTAAAGGTCTGCAAAGAGATTTCATGGCCATCAAAGGCCCTAATTTATTAACCTATAATAATTAATACATATTCACTTTAAATATGTTTAATACAAGCTTACAATACTTTTCTTATTGTTAAAAATTACCTAGAACTGTATAAATCCAAGTAAGACAAACGTTTTGTGGAGCGTATTTGAAGAGCCTTTATTCATTATTCACCGAAACCCAAAATGAAACTCACCTCGATTCACCTCAACCCAAAATGAAACTCACCTCGATTCACCTCAACCTTAAACCCAACTCAGTACTCTCACCCCTTCGTATTCCTTTTGGCTTTTTATTGTGTTTACAAAACTGCTTAATTCGCTTGATTTATCGAAAGCAATACTGAAACATGGCAAAACCTGAAACCAATTCAATTATGACACTCTTATTTCGCTAAACAAACAAACAAAATAACGAAAGCAAACGCTCAAGACCCTAAAGATACTCTGAATATTATATAGACAACATCATCATGGAAGGAAAAGGACCAAAAAGCCAGCCACACCAAGAGACAAGACTTAGAGAAATGAGAATCTTCTGTCGAGATTTTAATTTAATATGTTTAATATATATATTTTCTTTTACTTTATACCTCTTACATTTATGTTTATGTTCCGTCTTCGGTTTTAGCTTTAGTTATAGTTTTAGTTGTGGATAAGGATGTTGTTGATGATTTTCGATTGTATGTAAATTATAATTTGTTGCTTGTTTCTTTTTCTCTTTGCATTTGCAGTTTGGCGCTTTAACCCCCTTAGAACCCCGGCTAGGAAAGAAATTAATAGAACCACTCACAAATCTAATTCATAGGCAAGTCTTAAAATCATTGCAATATACAAAAATAAACAAACAAAAAATGAACTGTTACCCGGAAAGTGTGTGGAAAACGATTGCAAAGCGAAGATAGCAATTAATTCATAACGAAATGCGACCGATTAATGTTCGATAACTGTCGTCGATCGATGCTCGATGATTGTGCGACTGAATATGATATTATATACTTGATTTTTTTTTGTATAATTTCCATGTATAGAAAACATCTTTCTGCTTCTTAAGTCATTAACCACCTATGTCGCGCTCTCTCTTTTCTCGCTCTCAACTTCTGACTGTCGCCATCCTGCTCTAGTTTGTGTTTGTTTTGTTTTGGTTCTTTCTCGCTCTTTGTATCGTTTGCTTATCGATTGTTTGTCTATCGATTGTCTGCTTAGCGAGCACACTCATCGAGAACAAAAGATAAAACAGTAAAAAGGAAAAAAAAGAAAAACGAATCGAGCCGTTGCAGTTGTTTTTGTAGGTGTTGTTGTTTTTTCTCTTTTCGGTTGCCTTTGCTGCGTTGCTTCGCGAGATATATATATATTGTGTTTTTGCTGTTGTCTATCGCTATAATCGCCAATTGTTATCGCTACCACTGCTATCGATATTGCTGTTGTTTGTTACTCTATATTATTGCTGTTGCTATTGTTGTAGTGCAATGTTTGTCGCTTTACCGCAGCTTATTCTTAATACAAGTTCCTTTTTTTTTCTCAAACTCAAAAAAAAAAAAAAAAACACCTACCGAACCACCAACAACAAAATAAAACAAAAACGAAACAAAAACGAACCAAAACCAAAAAAAAAAAAACCAAAAACCGAACCCAACTCACCCCAACAGCACCTCGGCGATGAGTCTCCTGTACGAGTGCATCAATACCGTGATCGCGGTGCTCATCAGCATCAGCAGCGGCATGCCCAACCACAGTGCCTCCATCCAGCTCTGCGTCCAGAAGCTGCGCATCCTCATCGAGGACTCCGACCAGAACCGTGAGTAAAGCCACATTATTTTAAACCAGTGGTCGGCACAAAAATAGCTAACAGCTTCTGTTATATGGCATACGAATAGCTATGTCAATAAAAATTGCTATTTAATTCTAAAAAAGGCTAGATTTGGCCACAAAATTACAATTGGACTGCACTAGA
>JAEIIF010012239.1:0-50006 GCA_018874455.1 Drosophila trapezifrons
GCACCCGCAACTACAGATTCCACCGGATACAAACACTTCTCCCAGTCGTTACACGCTACAACCAACGGAACACAGGGTTCAGCAGGGTGTAACTGAAACTGTAACCGAGCCTGGATCCGGATACCGAATGGAACAGGGACTGGGAATGGGAATGGGTATGGGGGCTGGACCTGTCCGAGTTAATGCGGTTGACACTTTTCTCGAGCCCTAATAGATGGGCGATGCAATGGAAATTCCTCGACTTGACCTCAAGTCGTCCGCAATGGGACATTAAATGCAAAAGTGAAACCGAAGACAACTGGGACACAGGCTAAATGCTAAAAATTAACTCTCCCTCTGCCGGCTCAGTATTTGCCCAGCCAAGTGTCCACTTTGCGGCTAAAGGATCCTTAAAGGATTGATGGGGGGAAAAATGTAACAAGCCAGCTGATGTACCTAAAGGAATTAGTTTCTAAATTATTGAAAGCTGAATGTTAATATTTAACATAAAAAATATATGTTTTTTGGGGTTTTTGGTATTTTTATTTATAGAAATAATTGATAGAAATAAGGCTTTTCTTAACTTTTAGGTATTAATGGTTGTTTGTCACTGAGCTGCTTACAAATTTTGCGTCCAAGTGCCAGAGACGTTTGCTAAGCTCTAACAAGAAGGTAACTTAAGGATATATAAAAAATGAACTAATACGAATTAATTGGTGTAGTTGAAGCTGGGATTTATGTGGGAGATGCTCAGCTTTCTGGACTTGGCAGCAGGCTCGCCCCACGACAGATTCATTGAGGGAGCCGGATGCACAGCGCTCGAGGGGATTTGGTTTTGGGCACTGGGATGCCAGGGTTGGGTGGCCAAGACTGGAGCTGCCTTGGACTTCGACCATGCTTGCGCTGCTGCCTCCAGGTCTTGCTTAATGCTCTGCAGCACCAGGTTTACGTTGTAGGAATAGTGTCCCGATGAGGAAGTCGTTCCGGAATTCGATTGATTGGTGGTAGCTCCTGAATTGGCAATACTGGATGTTGGTGCCGTTGTGGTTTGAGCCAGGTGCTCCAAGATCTCGCTGAGATCGGAGCTGGAGCACATGCTGTTGTTATTGGTGACGGAAATTACTTCATTTTTGATCTTGCTTTGCCCATAGACTGGCTGTGGATCCACAGAAGCTACTGCAGCCAGGGGTTGCTTTTCGGCTGCGCCGGAGTTCTCCCTGGGATCTTGGGAGTAAGACATCAATCGCTGAACGATTCCTCGATGTGCACTCTGCTCCGCCTGTGGTTGGGCCAACTTTGCGTTAGCTTTGGGCTCGCGGTGTCCCTGGATATCCTTCTTGAACTTCATGCGTCGGTTCTGGAACCAGATCTTCACTTGGCGTTCGCACAGAGACAGTCTCTGGGCGATCTCAATTCGTCGCGTCCTGTACAGATACATGTTGCTCTTGAACTCGTTCTCCAGCTCCACAAGTTGCACGCTGGTGAAGGCTGTACGGGATCGCTTCAGCTTCACCCTGTGCGAGTCCTGGCTGGGCTGCGAGGGAAGATTCTCATCCGAGGACACCGGCTGATGGTGCTGCTGCGGCGAGGAGTGATCGTTGAGGGTGGTGGGGTTGGAGTTCATCTGGTTATAGCTGGGCGGCAGGCTGACGGGATTCGTGGCATGGTGGTGGCCGTAGAGTAACTGAAATTGGGATGGGTCCGTATTAGTCTTAATTATATTATGACCTAGGTTCCGTTCACTCACATCACTGTATTTGACGACCGTTGGAGCTGCTGGGAACGAGCCCACCTTGGCCGGGTGAACTGGATAGTAGTGCATGACGGAGGACATCTTCCGGATGATATGCGTGGCTCGTATTTCTCTGACGCTTCCTACTGGCCTGTCAAAGGTGGAATGATCTGTTGTCCTAAGCAAACATCACTCTTATATAGGAATGTGCTTAGGTAGAGGTGGCTGCAGGCAGGCCACGTCGGCGGATGTCTGGTTGCGAAAAAATTTGCCTACACCCGCGAGTCATAAATCCCTTCGTCGCTCGCCGACTGGCACCACGGAGACTAGCCAAGTCCGACGACTCCCGGCCATGGGCAATGGGCAATCTAGAGGCTGGTTTTGATCGAAATCCCTGCCAGGATTTGGCGTTACGTGAGACAGTTCCAGGGGTCCGTGTCCGGAGTCCGGGAGATAGTCTCGCCAGGTAGACAGCCTGATGATGATCGGAGATTCGAGGCGATTGTTGTCCAACTTGTAGCACCTGTTGAAAGATCTCCGGTGGCGGCGCTGAAAGTGAAACCGATGCCGTTGTCGCGGCTTTTGGTCGCTCGCTGTCCGCAATTATCCTTATAATGCAATGAAAGCAACGCTGAACGCTGGAAAAGGATACTTCTCGGGGTTTTATGCTCGATTTAGACAGTTTATGACTTTGTTTGTTGCCGCTCAGCACCAGCAGCTAGGAGCTGCAGTCTCCGGCGCGGCGAATGCGAATCCGTCGCGGTCCTTTGGTCCCTTAGGTTTCCTGTCCTCAGTCCTCGGACCCGGGAATTGTTCGCAAATTTTATTACTGGCGCTATCGGATTTGCTCCTTCTGCGAATTCGCTAAAAATACGCTGGAACAAAGGAAAAGTCATGACTGGAAAACCGTTTGGAAATTTTAAATTTCCGAGGTACAGTTGAGTGGATTTGAACATGAAAAAAACATGAATATGAGTATCTTAACAAAAATTTCCCGAAGGAGCAACTTTAACCCTTTCCAAATTTTTTTTTAAGGATTCTATGGAATTTAGCAATTTTTGGGACAACTGTTTCAAAACCATATGTACCAATATTGTTTTGCAAAAGTTTTAAGAAAGGGTATGTTCTAAAAGAAGGAACGTTGTATTATGTGGCTTTATACAACTAAGAATATATAAGTGGTTTTAGTCATAGTTATTTATTTAAGTTATTATATCCTTTTATGTGAAATATTACAGTCAAACCCTTTGTTTTTATTAGTAGAGTATCCAGTGAAATAACATTATTTCGATTAATTACAATATAAACCTTATTTAAATTTATCTAAGTGTATACATACAGAATAAACAAATTGTTTAGCCAAGCTACTTTATTAAAAATAAATAATTCCAACTAAAACATTTATTATTTCATAATCAATATTTTAAAAAACTAAGCTTTATATGTTTTTTAATTCTTAGGGAATTAATTATAAAAGAAAATGGCATAATAACAGGACACATTATATTCAATGATTATTTGATTTGATAGATTATATTAATTAATTATAATACATATGCATAGCCGAAAAATGAAAATAATAAATTGCAAGAATGATGCCTGGACTTGGTTTTCCCCGCACAGCCCATCAATAATCCACCTCTTAAAACGCGCCCATTTGAACGCGCGAAGGAGCAAGATCAATAAAATTTCCGAATGCGGGAGAAACCCAATCGACATTCGTTCATGTAGAGCGGGCATCGGTCTTCTGGATTTTCCATAATTTATATCAAAGAAAACAGAGGCAACAAGTTGCCTGGCGGCGCCAGAGAGAGCCGGCTGTACAGTGCCTACCTAAGTAGTGCGACCCACGAGGCTGGTCCGCGGAAGGTCGGCTCGCACCAGGTAGCTGCATAAACACAGGCAGCTGGTGCAAAAGTTTTATGGCCCGCGGGTGTTCGCGGAAAAATCGCGAATCACATTTTATGGCAGGCATGTGTGAGTGTGGGCCATAAAGTGCATTTTTAAATTCATAAGATTTTCGGGAAAACCAGATACAGTTTTCGTTCATCCTGGACTGAGAAGACGAGAGATAGTGAGCCCAGATCCATTTTCCATAAGAGCTTATACTTATTTAGTAAATATCACCTTAGTTTGCTACCATCGTGTGGAGTAGTTCATATATTCCCATAATGATTTACAAAAAGCTTACAGAGACAACATGAGAGGATGGTGCACCATTCTAAAATTAAACTCCAGGCTAAGCACATTTCAATGCATTTTGAAGGGATGTAAAGCTTATAATGGGAGCGAGTTAAAAAATTCCTTCGGCAACAAGTAAATCAGTGAAACTGGAACAAATGGTCGGTCATATGTATATAGGAAAACAATCTGCTGACGATTCTTGATCAAAGAATGTGCAAATGTTCGATTATGACGGACACTTTGGCATAACGTAGAAATTGAAAATATTATATCGAATATTATTGTTTAAATGTTCATCTTTAGCAGGTAATCGCTTCGATTGATTACCGCCAAGAGAAACATTTTGCATTTCGACAAGTACAGTTTTTAGCTATGCCAAATTGTTGCAGATACGATTTACTTGCCGGCGTGAATTTAAGTTACTTTAAAGAGGAAAACTTTCCCTGGAATACGCTCAAGCCCATAAATACCTCGAATGGATCTGGTTGGGGGTTCCTGGGCTTTAGTGGAACACCTTGGCAGAGGCAGTCGAGGCAAAGAGCGCATTGCTGGGAAAGTTAACCATAAACAAGAAACACATCATCCCTAGAAGAAGCACTGAAACATGGGTTGCCTGCGGACTAGGCTAGGACACAGAAAAAAAAACTTAAAGAAAAACAATTTACAATCTTAACTTAACTTACTACGCGTAGATATCTACAATCAGTTGGTATTTGTACAATCAGGAACAACAGTGCTTAACTTAAGGCTAATAAAACTCTCTGGGTCAGCCGCTAATGCCTAGTCCCCAGGCCTAGTTGAAGCAGTAGGCGAACTGTGAGTTGCCTGCGGCGTTACGATGCGGATTATACGCTTGCATTATCGTATCCATCGTGCATTGATATTGGTTCGACTCTGACATCGACACGCCCATTCCCAAGGGCGGCGGTGGCTTGCCGAACTTTGCGAATGCTGTGCCTCGAATCCCGGTTCCCGACAAAGCTCTAAGTCCGGTGCTCATGTCGTCGCTGCTGCCATCCTCGCAGCTCTTGTCCAGACCCTTTAAAGGCTCCAAGATCTATAAATATAAATTATAATTTGAATAATATGTCTGAGCTGGAATTAAACTCTATGAAAAATATGACTAGTTCGAGATCATTTTTAAAAGTATCAGGAATACGTATTGAAGATTGATTTTAGGGCTGACCTGTAGCGTCGTCTTCTTGCTCGTTCCGTCGTCCATGTCGTCGGTCGCCTCCGTCTCGCCAACGGACGTGGCGCACGGTCCGCCGATGCCGCACAGACTGGGACTCTCGTCATTTTTGGGTGTTAATGGCTCGTAGACCTCGGAGCCGGGCGAGGCAGCGCCTCGAGCAACAGCGGATGCGCCGGTGGCGCCAGACAGAGCCGAGCGCATATAATACGAGCTGTTGTAGTTGTAGTCGGCCTCCGGTTCGTCCTTCACCAGGACGCGACAGGCGCTGGCTGGCTTTTGCTGGAAGTCAAAGTGATGGTACTGTTGCTGTTGCTGCTGTGCCTGTTGCTGTTGATGCTGCTGTTGCATATGGAGCGGCACGTGGTTGGTGTGGTGATGCAGCTGCTGTTGGTGATGGTGCTGCTGCTGCTGTTGCTGTGACGGCGGTGCCTGGTGCTGGAAGAACTGGCCGCCGTTGGGAGCGCTCCCAGATCCAGCTCCTCCTCCTGCTGCCGGATACTGTCCGTGCACTTGACGATGCCCATTAGTCTGGGCATGATTCTGACCTCCATTGTAGCTATAATATGCGTTGAACGACTCGCTGTAGTGTTCCACCAAGTGAGCCGTGGGCGTTGAGGGCGTGGGCGAAGGTGTCAACGCATTGGGCGTGGCTCCTCCACCCAAGCTAAGGGTCTGCAAGCTGGGGGGATCCCCATCCCCCTGTTTCAGGCCCGGCGAGAGTGGCATTCCGTCGTACGACTGATCCTTGTGCTGATCCGATTGGATTTTGTGGCGGCGCCGTCGATTCTTGAACCATATTTTCACCTGCGCCGTGCCCAAGGCTAATTTCGCCGATAAGTCCGCCAATCTAGGGGCTGTAAGGTAGCGTCCTTGCAAGAAGTGCTGCTCCAGCTCGGCGATCTGGGAGCTGGTGAATGTGGTGCGGGTGCGACGTGGACGCCGCATCACCAAGGAGTCTGGCAGCTCCTCTGTGGGATACATATCTGATAGGACGATAATATAAGTAGTTTTCTCTGGTATGATGTGGGTTTTATGCTCACCTGGCTTGGGCATCTGGTTCGGCAGATACGGCCGTATGTAGTTGTAGTTTATCGCACCCGTTCGCTCATCAAAAAGCTTCGGAGAATCAAAGAGAACACTGTCTTTATATAAAAACGAGAAGGGAAGATTAGCTTCGGGGACCGAAGCTTAGAATGTCCTTGCAGCAAAGGAAGATCACCCGGATGTCTGTCTGTTTCTGTCTTTTCAATGTCAACAATAACTATCTTAAATGCTTTTTGGGTCCCTGGTACCGAGCGTTTCCCTGTTTACAGTTTATTTGATCGGAGACCTGAGCTTCCAACGCCTCCGCTAGGATATATACCCTTCCACTCACCAGATCAAAGGGATTCCGGAATTGTGGCGGCAACTGGAGCTGCGGATGCTGGTGCGGATGTGGGTGAGGATGCGAATGCGGGTGCGCGTGGGGATGTGTGTGCGTGTGCGGCAGCGGGTGATGGTAAAAGTTTTGATCTGGCGGCGGTTGCGCCATTTTCCCCAAACACTCCGCCGCGTTCTGTTGCCGCTTTTGTCGCGAAGGAATGTGGAAAAGTTCTGTTAATTCAGGTAACCGGTTACATGCGAGGCGATCGCAAACTTATTTCGCCAACATTTTTTTTCCCACTTGCTTCGCATCTGGATAGTGCCGTTATATAGGGTTGGGCAATTGGCCGTAGGGATGGGGGAATCAGGTGCAGATCGAAATCAATGAGCGAGATGACGATTATTTGACAAAACCTAATACCAATTAATTTGAATTAATAAAACCCATTACCTGAAATTGAAGCCGCTACACGGAATTTCAAATAATACATTTCCAAATATATGGCAAGGAGTTGCCACATTATCCAACGACTATTGATATTTAATCTGTCTGGCAAGGCTAAGTCCAACTATTACAAAGTATTTTATAGATAAGTTCAATCTCTTTTATTTAGGATAAATATAGTTTTTTATGGGTTATTTGCAAATAGTATACTTCTATCCCGATTTCCTAGTATTTTAAAATGAATTGTTAATTTGACTCGAGGTAATTAAGTAGACTTGTTGCTACATCAAAGGGTAGAAATTTATTTATTGTAAATTTAATTCGTTTCTTTTTAAATTACGCGCACAAATTGCAGTGTGCTGTTGCCACTTTCTATCATAATGCTAAGACTTTTTCAGAAAAAGCACGAATTTTCTCCTTCCCAACCAATTGGTGATACTAAGTCGCTTTTATGACATTGGCGTTGCCAGATATTGCCAGTAAAAGTTCAGATTTTCAATACTTTTCCAGATTTCCTCGTTATTTTCAACGATGAAAAATACTGGTGTCGGATGCGCTGGACTGAAGGTACACGGGAAATATGTTTTTCCAAACGCTGTAAGCCCCTCCAGAAATGCTTATAAGCCAGCATTTTCAAATTTCGCGCTTACATTGGGGCGTATGACACTGGCGTTGCCAGACGGTGCGACAAACAAGTTACTCTAATTTTTCGACAGAGGGCGCATTATGTAGAGTTGATGTAAAATGACATTGGGTCAGAGCTGCCAAAGCTGAGAGTCTGTCAAAAGGTGATTGCTACAATACCGAGCGCGGGGTTTTTGACTTAAATGAGTTACAGTTGCTGACATCTAAATGTTTTCAGCTTAAATAAATTAAATAGAAAGAGAAGTAGCTGTTCGATGATTATAACTATTGCCTGTGCTCTTACTCCAGAGCCCTACTCTTTAACATTTACCTACTTATTAAAGGAATTCCGCTTAACGCTAAGTGAAATATTTTAACGGCATTTACCGAATAATTGTCGTGTTGACTTTTGGGATCTGGCATGTGCTTGTTGCTGTTGGTTTTGCTTCTGTTGCCCATGCCGCCGCTGCCAACTGGCAACAAAAGTCAATTCGCAGACACTCCAGGACAGGAATCCCAAACAAGGAGAGACGGAATCGCTGTGGAGTGGCGAGGATGCGGGAGCATCCAGGCATCCAGCCAAAAGGCAAACAAATATATACGCGCACAAAGTCAAAGCCAAAGGATACACACAAGGCTACAGTGGCTGTTGGAAATCAATGCCCATATCCATTGGATTTAAGCTTTTAAAGTTTATAATTATATGTCTTAGGTTATTATTCAGATATTCTTTGTTTAAAAATAAAACAATAAACAAATTAATCTAATACTAGACTAAGCTATTATTTAATCAGTATCCTTGTTCCTTTCTAGGGCTAGGACTAAATAAATTAGAGAAAATTCCCTTCAAAAAGCGACTTGAAGTTGGTGAATCGGCAAGGACTCCGTTGCGAGCGACCACTGTGCCACAGACACACACTGGGCCGCAGATTCACACGCAGTGTGTGACAAAGGACTCGCCTCGGCCGAGTCCCAGTCCCCCTGCCCCCCGCAGCTTCCCTGCTGCTGAATGCCCTCCTCTGTGGCTGTGTGTGCGTGTGTGTGCCGCTGCCGAAGCGAAACACCCAAAGAGTCACTGACAGAAACAGGATTCGGGTAATAAATTACAAAATTTGACATTTTCTGTTTTGGATCCGCTTGCGCCTGAATGCGAGGCAGCGGCTCGGCTCTGTAGCCCCGTCTCTTTCGTTCGGTGTGTGTCCAGCTCGGTCGGGCCAAGTCGACCGTTGCTCTCGAGTGCATAAAGCAGCAGCCAGGACATGGACGTGGACCTGGAACCAAAGAGGAATCGACGCAGCGGCGATGATGATAATGTTGATGCTGATGATGATGACGGGGACTGGTAATAATGAAGCTGGCGGGCAAGGGATAACCCCGAGAGCGGGCAGGACAGGACGAGGACGGAGAATAGAAGCGCCCTATGAGGTCCACAGATAGTTAACTGGAAATTTATTATTTTACACAATTTACAATTATCTGATTCGAATGTGCACTCGCAGGCACAGATGCAGCTGCCCCTGGGAGCAGCCTCATTTCAGCAGAAGTCACCGAGACGATTTAAGATGTGATTTAATTTTCCAAAAATCAAGCACATTGTACACAGTGCTCCTTGCTCTTAAGGGGAACTTCTTCGCAGCCGACGGACAGACAGCCAGCGTCGTCATCATCAATCATTTGCCACTGCTAAGCCGGGTTAACCTCAGCGGGTTTTTGGGGGGCGAAAACTGGTCTCTGGGTTGATCAGAAGTCGGGCTGCGAAATATGGAAATTAAATGCAATTGGGGAGGAAGTTTCAATGACAGGCGAAAGTTTTGAAAACCACAATCCGTTAGTATAACAAGTGGATTGATTGTGTTGAATAAAGTGCTGCTCAAATAGTATTAAATTTTATTGCGATGTTTATTGCTGAGCATATGAAATGGATGTGGGATTTTATTGTATCTATAAAGGGGAAGGCTAAAGCCACGCAGTGAATTTTAAAGATTCTTAAATAACTATTCATATGCGATACAAACCTTAATGAGTGACTTTAAAATCCTTTTAAGATTCTACAAATATATAAGGATTTTTGAGTGTTCTGATCTGTGATTAACTGAAAAAGTCTAATGATACGTAAAAATAAAGTTTAAAAAGGGAATAAAGTGAGGCAAACAATAAAAGAACAAAAAAGTAAAGAATAAGTAACACAATAAAGCTCTAAATATGAATTGCATTACTTAGGAGATATAACTTACAAAATGCCTGCATTTTCCTATTTTTATTATTATTATTCTTATTATTAGATTATTACTAACCCCCTTTCCGCTTAATTTTATCTTTAAGAATTCTACCCTTAGCTGCGTCAAAAGTTCCCCAAATTCCCCGGATGCTGCTCTTTAAATTTCCCTCCGAAAATCCCAGCATGGCTGAACGTGGACTTCAAGTAATTCCCACCCTCTGCGCATTCCACCCCCTTTTGCATGCACTTTTCACGCATGCGCCCCTGATCCTTGCGGCAGAACGAGACGGCGCTCTCGTCCTTGCTCTGCTCTCCTGAGCGCTGGGATCGCTGGCATTTCCAGAGCGGCGAAAGGTTATTCCCGCGCCATGTCGTAAATCATAAATCACAAATGGCCCGCATTCCACCTTTGCAGCCCGCAGTCCGCAGCCCGCGCTCCCTTCCCCGAACCCCTAAACGTTTTATGGCCGAATGGCGGCCCAAATTTCAATCTCAATTTGAATTTGATTTCGAGCTTGCAGTTTTTCGCGCTTTTCCGCTCTTCAGTTCACCCGCGGTCGCTTTGGCCAGAGCTTTGTTTTTCCCTTACCCGCTCGTGGGCGTGGCCGGGGAAGGAGGAGGCGGAGGCGGAGGCGGAGGGGAGGGGCAACTGCAACGGCCAGCAAAACAAATCAATTAAAGGCGACAAGAAGAGAAGTAAAGTGCATTGATAAGTGGGCACCAAGGCACATTCTCACGCACAAGCAAACAATTTAAATACACGCCGAAGTACAAGCTCGGAGGCAGATACAGATAGGAGGACAGATGAAGATACAAATACAGTGACAGAGTACACAAGCGAAGGGCGATAAGATCCAAAACGTCGATGACTTCGACTTCGGGAAGTCCACGGCGAGAAAAACAGCTGAATATATTGAAGAAAGTGGCGAAAATAATAGGTCTGTGCTCATTATATTTATTTTAATTTTTCTTAACTTCAAAAATAAAATTAGCATTTTTTTAACAATAATTTGGTTTACTTATTATTATATTAAATATTAGGGCTATTATTTTTACACAGAAAATAACAGAAAAGGAGAAATAAAATTAACAAAAAACTCTCTACAAAATATTAAAAACGTGGAGCAAGATTTTTTAAGTTATTGCTTTATTCCAATAGTTTACAGCAAAAAAAGATTTACTTTAAGACGCACTTTCCCCTTTTTTTTAACCCTCCGAACACGCTGAACTAATTCAACAATTTTGTTCAAATAACCGTTTTGGAGATATTCGCGATGTTCTTTTATTCGCTAGATATCTCATAAACCTTTAGTTAAACAAATTTACTAATTATTAAGCTCGATTTTCTCACAACTTTCCTTAGCAGAACATATCTAGAATATTTTGTAAAGTGTACTCATTAAGTCGCAACATAAGACCAGCGTCTAGACTTGGACAATCGGTCATAACGATCGTTATGGGGCGCATTCTCGCGGTGTACAATTTTCGGGGCTCTTCCTGCGTTCGAGGAGATAACGAGCGGTCGGCGTCGA
This sequence comes from Drosophila trapezifrons, assembly GCA_018874455.1. Classification (NCBI taxonomy): domain Eukaryota; kingdom Metazoa; phylum Arthropoda; class Insecta; order Diptera; family Drosophilidae; genus Drosophila; species Drosophila trapezifrons. The sequence continues at coordinate 11,272 of JAEIIF010012239.1, forward strand.
CGCGTTAATAACAAGAAAAGAAGAACAACAAACACTGAGACAGAGATAGAGCGAGAAGGAGCAGCAGCAGCGCCGCAGAGATACGGACTTCTGAGCCGAGCTCAGTCGCCTCTGCCGCTTCAGTCGAGCCCCGAACGCGAAGGGAAGCGCATTGAACCTACAAAGTCACCGATAACCGAAGAGAACCCAGCGAGCGTTCCAGCAACAGCAACAACATCCTGTAATTACACAGATATATCTTTAATAAACGTTATTATTTATTTTGAAATGTAGAAAAATCTTAAAAGTGCCCTTGTAATATTTCAAAGTTCAAAGACCTGACTCAAAATGATTACGATCAGTGAATAAATTGTACAATTCAGCAAGCAAAGTGTCATAATGAATTAATATAACAATATAATATTAATATAATTTCAGCTTTCCTAACGTTAGAGTTTAAAATAATTTAATTTGGGGAAGTAAGGAAGAAAGTTTAATTTTCTGTGTTAGTTCCTATTGCATTTCCATAAATTATCTTAAGATTTTTAAGCTTGTTATGGTAGGTTTTAGATTCATTAATCGAGGTTTAATTAAGGGGTTTAATGTATCCTTAACTCTCTATAGTATATATCACAGATAATAATAAAATATAAGTTATAAGTATTAACCCAACTGTTCCATCTCCTTTCTTGCAGTGCAGCCATGGCCAATCCGCGGCTCTTTATCTGCCTTTTCCTGGGCCTCGCGATCAGCGTGGAGTCCGCCCTCGGAGCACCCGTAATCAGCCAGATCAGCAAGGACGTGGTGGCCAGCGTGGGCGACAGCGTCGAGCTGAGCTGCACGGTGGAGCAGGTGGGCCCGTACACGGTCAGTTGGGCCAAGAGGACCAGCGAGTCGGACACCAACTCGGTGGTGCTCTCCATGCGGAACATGCTCAGCCTCACGGACCAGCGCTACAATGTGACGGTCACCGAGGGACCCAAGTCCGGCAGTGCCACCTACACGTTCCGCATCCAGCAGATCGAGGTGAGCGACATGGGTCCCTACGAGTGCCAGGTGATCGTCTCCGCCACGGAGAAGGTGATCAAGAAGATGAACCTGCAGATCAAGACCCCGCCGGTGATTGCGGAGAGCACCCCGAAGAGCACTCTAGTCACTGAGGGTCAGAACCTGGAGCTGACCTGCCACGCCAATGGATTCCCCAAGCCCACGATCTCGTGGGCCCGCGAGCACAACGCCGTGATGCCGGCCGGCGGCCATGTCCTGGCGGAGCCCACTCTCCGGATCCGGGCAGTGCACCGGATGGATCGCGGAGGTTACTACTGCATCGCCGAGAACGGCGAGGGTCAGCCCGACCGGAGGCTGGTCAGGGTCGAGGTGGAGTTCCGCCCGCAGATAGCCGTGCTGCGGCCCAAGGTGGCCCAGACGGTGTCGCACACCGCGGAGCTGGAGTGCTCCGTGCAGGGCTATCCGGCACCCACTGTGGTGTGGCACCGGAACGGCGTCCAGCTGCAGTCCAGCCGGCAGCACGAGGTGGCCAACACGGCCTCCTCCACGGAGATCACGACCTCTGTCCTGCGGATCGACAGCGTGTCGGAGGAGGACTTCGGGGACTACTACTGCAACGCCACCAACAAGCTGGGACACGCCGACGCCCGGCTCTATCTCTTCCAGACCGTCATCCCGGTGCCGTCGCTCTCGTAATGCCGCCACATCCCCAACCATTCCCACGCCTCAAGACTGGACCCCTCCTGCTTCAGCATCTCGTCGCGCTTTTTCGGCAATTCCCCAGTCCGGATGCGGCCTGTGTTTATATTATTAATGATTCATTCAATTAGCTCCCATTCAGACTCTCTTATTTTCGGACACACTCGAGATCGACTCGAGCGACCGCTGTGCCTTACGAACTTGCTCTGCATCCGTCGGCCTGAGACATGTACAACCCATCCTATAAGCATAAGTAAATAACGTTCTCTGATAAAGTTTAATCGGTCTTTTCCTATATGGTGGGGTTACTTTCGGGCAGTTGGATGTGCGTGGCAGGGCATGGGGCCTGCGAAGGAAGTTTCCAGGGGTTGATGTGGGACTTATATACAGGAAACTTAACAGAAATCACTTGAATAATGTGTATGTTCGTTATTTGGCCTCTGACTTCAATTAAGACTCATTCTTTGCTTTGGAAAGGCTACATAAATATTTAACAAATGTATTAAACAAACCCCTGATTAGTACTTATAATAAAGTTTTAATCTGAATACAAAAAATGCAAACCCTAATCCTTTACAGACAACACAAAAAGAGGATACATCCTTCTGCAACGATTTGAATCGGCTGAGACCTAAATAAACGAATGTAAAATCCCCTCAAGATAAGACCCTTTTAAATGCCTTAAATCTGCCATCCCAGACCCGAAAATGTCCCACCTTGACCCCTAAAAAATAAGAGCATGTGGCCTCCAGTCGCAGGCCTTCGCCCAAGCTCGCATCCAAACAGTTAATACTGGCGAAAGTCATTTGCCAAAAAGTTAACCGGGCCCGCTCAAAGTGCCACAACATTTAACTCTTCAATCATGGTTAAAAAATGGCAGTCAGTTCACCTCCTGACACAGGCACACACACATGCTCCGCATGCGTGGGGGTTCCCCGCAATGCGAACCCGAAGTAAGTTGTTCATTGTAATTGAGAAAAATGCGAGGCATTTGTAAGGCGGCCCAACGAGTTGGGTCTGCCGCTGACACAACAACTAGTCGAGTGTGTGTGGGGACTGAGCCTGGTCCGTGTCCCCGAAGGACTCCATTATGGCCCGAGCACATTAGTTTGGCTAAGCCCCAGCCCGACTCATCGCTCACTAAAATCAACACTTGCTAATGACTTAATTGTTTCCATTAGAAACTCGTTGCTGGAATACATTTGGCAAATTTTTCATCCTCTAGCCTTGCCTTGCCTTTTTCTCTCTTATTTTATTTTTTATTTTTGCACATGTCCTGCGCCCCGCACCAAATGAAATCCTGGCTAAATGTCTGTCTTTATTGTAATTGGTATTGTTGCTGCCGCTCGCACGCATCCAAGCCAGAAGTCCAGGGCCAACACGTGCGTCCTCGTCTGCAGTTCCCAGCCTCCAACCCGTCCAGAGTCCTGCGTCCTGCGACCTCATCCTGCCGCTCCTTCGGCTAGAACATCATTTCATTGTCTGCCCGGGAACCGGAGGCTGAGGATAGAGCGGCCCAACATGGACGTCGACGTGACTTTTATTGATTTTCGGGCCAGAAACACCCCCGAGAGCTGAGAGAGAGCCAGCAAAAGTCGATTGGAACGCAAGCTGCGAGAAGTGCGGCTCCGTGAGGTTTAGGGGTGGAAATCGTGTGGCACAGCCAGAGTTTAGCGGCCACCCTGCCGCGGAAAATGGCAAACAGTGCGGCCTGGCTAAGGAGCACATCGCTCGCTAACCGTTCCTCCTCCACAGGCGACTTCCAGGAGGTTGGTGCTTCGGAAGAGCCGACGCCTGCGCAGTTGGTCCTAGGACTTACCTTGCTGGACCAGTGTTGCTCGTCTGGCCATGACGTGGCTAGGTTTTAATCATTCTAAAAAGAGGAAACCTATAAGAGAGTAAGGCAAGGATATTTTCATTTAAATATTAATTAATATCTGTGATGTTTGCCTACTATAAATTTTACTGCTCTGAAGTGAAGATTATCTGTGTTTTCGCTTCCGAACTCGTTTAATAAATACGGAATAGGTATTTATAAGATCTACTTTTTCTGGAGATCGAAAAGGGTCTTTGAATAACTGTTGAGTGTAGATATAGGTAAATTATCTGGGGTACGGTCACTGGAATTAGTCTTATCCGCACAAATAAAGGTAATTTCAACTATATTTCCAAGTAAAAGTAATCTTCGTATGTATATATTTTAGAATTAAATCTGTGGTTCTGTCTTTAACACTTAGCTTTTTATTTTTGCCTCCGAAACCAGAGCCAACACTGCTTCCGACCTGCACTTTTGTGGGATGCTGTTGTTGGAACCTGGAAAGCGAATCCGCCGACGAGCGTTTGTGCTTCCAAAACGAGCCGCCTCCACAGACGGACGCTCATTCGACTGGGATCTTCTGGCCAGGATGCAGTGGCCCAGATGCCGCGGCTCCCGCATCCGATTTCCCACTATTTTCGGCCACATCCTCGACGACGAACGCGGTTGTAAACAAAGACTGCTGCGGTCTTACTTTTACGAGTTGGCGATGGCTGCCACTGATGATGATGCTCCGTGTTGTGACTGCCGCAGAGATGCACTGCCAAGGAGGGATAGGAAGGACGAGGGAGCCGAAGAGCCGTCATCACAATAAAACGCGGGCAGCAGCACGTGAAATTTGATTGGGTGAGTATCCCGTTTGAAGATTTGATAAAAGTCCCCAAATTGTGTGCTGATGTGAAATGAGACTTCGGTGACTTTAATGTGTTTCTGCTGATGATGTGAAGTGACGCCGGTCGGGTGCTTTAAAAGTACTTAATCATCTCTGACTAACTAAGCTTGTCGACAAATTGAGTGCTCTTTGAAATAAAGCTAACATTCAGGCTTCTAGACTAATTATACACCACTAAATAATTTAATTTCCTTACTGAAACATTAAAGTATATTGGGAAATCCAAGAGGAAAAAGTGTCATTGAGTGTTTTCAGTAGTTTCAGTAACCTTTCATGCTAATTAAATGTTGTTAAAGATTTTCCCCTTTTCCTGAAATTAATCCAACACTGCAGCTTCTTGGCTAATTGTGTCTTAAGAATTAATTAATTGTTCACAAAGTAAATCTTGACTCCATGCCAAGCTCAGGCTCTTGCAGTTTTGGCAGCTCTATTTTTGGCTCCGGGCCAGGGTTACTGTTTACACTTAATCTCCGTGCCAGGGTTACTATTTACATTTAGTCTGATAAGTTGCCAACAACGAATAATGTGATCAGGACTTTACGGAATGTACTTTATTTTATTTTTTTACTAAGTAATCCAAATTAAAACAAATAATGTAGATTATTTGGTTTAGGTAGGTTTTTTCGAGTTTTAATTAATAACTTATTTTGTTTAATTTATTTATTTAATTTAAAAAATATATATATATTATAGTTGTAAGTTAGTGTCCGTTATATACGTTATATTCAAAAATATTTCCCCACTCTGCCCTCTTATATCGTAAATTCCCTGAAAATTTCCCTTTTGCAAGATCGCTTGATCCCCAGACAAGCAGTACCCACAAGACACTATTCACCACACACTGCTTACACAATGCACTGCTTGATGCCAGTCGCCCGCCATTTCAAATTTGTCCCAATTTTTGAACAGCAGGGGCGGCGGGTAAAGGGCAAAGGGGTGCTGTTGGGACAGATGCAAATGAATGAGCGCCACGCCTCCAATCAGATAATTATGAGCATGTACGCTTTTACGCGCATAAGTAATTGCATTGTAATTAATGCTGGCACGCCGCGCTCTCTCTGTTTGCAAGAGATAAATTAGTAAATGAATTATCGCTGGCAATAGTGGGGCATTAATTGAAGTCTCGCGCGCTTGATTTATGAGTCCTGGGCAATTTATGGACGAATGCATAACCATTTTCCCCCCAACATCCGTTAACATGCGGCCACAGAGCGACGGAGATGCACGACGAGCGGGGAAAATGGCGAATGGAAAATATAAAATGGAAAACGGCGAATGGCAAATGCAAATGGGAAAAACTCTGCAATAAATAATAATTTAAATATTTCATGGGCCCGGCCCGGGCATAAAAACGAATTAGCCTCCTCGCGTTGCCTTTAAGCCAAATATTTACGATAACGAAGGGCGGCGGGGCGAGAAGGCTTAAAACTGAGAATAAAATGCGGGATATCATTGAGTATCGAAATATTGAATATATTGAAAGTTTTGTGGTGTGGTTTTAACTTTAAATACGATTTCATTAATATTTTATATGAATAGGAATTATTTTTTTGTACAGCCTTCTTGTTGCCTTAATTATTTAGTAATTACCTGCGCTTTTTATATAAGAATAATTAGAATTATTTGCATAAGCCAACATTATATTAGTTATATATTTTTATACGAAGATTAAAACATTTTTTTTAATGCTTAAAAGTGTAATTTTAATACCAAAAATGCATCTTAATTTGTTTAGAAATGTTTAATAATAGAACTTTGAATTATCAGCTCTTCTTTTTTAGTCGCTCTTCTCATAAACATCTTACATTTAATTTTAAATAGATTTATATGGACTCATTCTCTCTTCTTAATATTAAATGCACTTAGTTCTATTTTTATTAAGTTATATAAAGTAAAATTATGGTTGTAAGGGCAACATTTCCATTCAATGTTTAATGTTTATTATTATAAAATAATTATTTTATATTATAAACTTAGTTGTTCGTTTAATTAATACAGATAGGTAACCCATTTGACCTTTATTTTGCTCTGTGCACTTGGATGTGAGTGACAAGACTGCATGGCATGCATGTCGGTCTCGGTGGCAAGGTGGCGGGGGCTTTGCTGGGATTTCGGTCGCTTGTTTGTTGCCTGTCATTAATCCCTTCATGCGGAGACAAATGCAAACTGCTTTGTCGCCGCCCCCAACTTGGCCATTTCGCTTCGGGAATCCTGCTGCTACTGCTGTTGCTGCTACTGCTGCTGCGGTTGCGGTGCGTGCGCAAATAATAAATTTAACTAATTGCCCCAGTGATTGGCCAGCAAACGGCAGACCGAGCCAAGCTAACAAAAGGAGCAGCAGGAGAAATTACGATTTGCATTGCCAAGGAATCTGCATCTCTGTCTGCCTTTGGCAGCCTTTAATCTCCTTTTGCCGGCAAACTTGGTTCGAACTCTGTCGAAGCGGGGGCGTGGTCAGTGTCAAAGTCAGGCGGAAGTTGGAAATGGATTGGCGGAGTTTCCCAACGGCTTAACTTGGGGGATTACGACAATGATTCATTGGATAACGTCTCACGGACTTAATCGAGTTGGGGGATTTTCTTAAGATAGTTTCGTTTTCTTGTTATTGAATTAGCTTAAGCTTAAGTTATCCCAATTAATAGCTTAATAGTTAAGGATCTTAAATGGTATATAATATTGTTTTATTAGTTGGAAAGTTAATAACGTTGCATAAGGAACCAGTGAAAATTGAAATCACCTTTAAAAGAAATTAAAATATGTAAATATATCTCTTCACAAATTAAATACCAACACTTTTATTGCTTTGTAATTGTTTAAAATACCCAAAAAGAATAATCACCCGCCCCGCTTTAAGCCAAATTACGGACGGAACTCATCTGCTGCCAGGGCTGAGGGGCGGGGATTTAAGGACACGGACAGACCACTGCGGAGTGCGGGCTTAAATGGGATCCTTTTTTACGGATATGCAGGCTGGCCTTGCGCCAAAAATGTTTAACGCATTTCGCAGCTCGCATTCGCATTCGTATTCGGCATCGCAATCGCCGGAATGTTTTTTGCGCCCCATGTTGAGGTCGCATCTGGCGGATACGTTTTGGGGCCACGCCCCGCCACAAAAAAAGGACAGTTAGCCCGATGCCCGATGCGTCGTTTTAATATTTCGACCAATTTAGATAACTGTTTCCATTTGCAATTAAAATGCAAAATGCAGATACACAGATAGCGATGCCTGCAACTCGCAGCTCCAACTCGAGCGCGAACTCACAGATGCAGATACAGCTGCACGCCGTTAAAAATTTCGGTGCCCAAAACTGAAATTAAAACTTTTCCTTGACGACCGCGCTGGCAGTGGGCGTGGTCGTGGCGGTGGTGGTGCCACAGTCCTGTGGCAGATAACTGTCTGCACTTATCTCAGCCAACTCCGATATCACGTTCGCTTCTGGCCGCCGCCCGCCCCGCATTTTTTGAAAATTAAAAACGAAATAAAATTAAAATAAAAAGGGACAGGCAGCGCGAGAAAAAAGGAGGAGCGGCAACGCATTTGCATGTTAAAAGTTTTCGCACTGCTGGCATTTTATTCGCCGCCACTTCCCTTGGAGCCCGCTGATGTGTTCGGTGGTTTCGGCGGTTTCTTTTCTTTTGGCAGCTTCTGGCTGCTGGCGGAAGTTCGGGGCCACATTTTGCGGGGCGGGGCAGGAGTCCGAGCGGGGCGATGGCCAGGAAGGGGAAGCGGTCTGTCCTGCTTGTGGCTTGCGTGTGTATGCGGCGAAAATATTTATGCTTTTGACATTTAATTTATGTTTTCGCTGCGTCTCAACTAAGTGCTCGACGACAAAATGAGCTATGGGAGCGTACGGGCTTATTTATTGGCTATTGGCCTCCCCAGATTCAGGGTATTACCGGAAAATAATAACGTAAAAGGTCACAAGATCAAAAATGCTTTGGGAACACAGAATAAAAATTTTTTTTCTGGGCAATTTAGCAATTTTTGAGTTGTGCAAAAATAAGAATTAAGGATTATGCACATTAAAATTAAGTATATGCATTTTAAAATGGAAAACAAGCCCCTTTTAAATATATATTAATATTTGTTAATGAAACAAATACATTTTCTGTATTTATCTTTATAAATTTCTCAATCATTCTGCGTCATCTCTTTAATGAAAACATTTGCGCACATAATTGGCCAATAATGTTCATTATTAATTCATGTTTGTCTTCAATGGAATGCCATTCATATTCATTTATATTTTCCGCCGACCGCCTTCTCCGGCATTTTTGCGCAGAGCTTCGGGTGAGATTTTGCATCATTTTTGATGGTGCGACGGCACGAGTGCCTGAGTATCTGAGTATCTCAGTATCTCAGTATCTGGAATCTGCGCTGGCTTTCCGCTTGTTGTCAGAAAGCCAAAATCCGATGTGAAATGATGAGCAATTTATCTGCGCGGAATCTGGGAGAATCTGCTGTGTAATGAATGTCCCAGCTAGCTCCGCTCTGCGACTCGTCCTTTTGGATTTGGCCAGGACCTGCTACACTTAGGGCTGCGCTGGGGTGTGGGGCGCACATTATTTGGTTTAAGGGGTTTTCATTATAACATGCATCGCACGCCGCGCTCGGCTTTATCGCTATCGCTGCTGCTGCTGCTGCTGCTGGAACCCGTGTATCTATATCTATCTGCAAAAAACACACACACACTGCGGCAAGGACGCTGCCACCTCCTTATACCAGCTGCCACGCCCACCCGGAGATGAGATTCATGGCTCGGGCCACGCTGGCGGAGCTACATTAAAATGTTGCCATCCTGGCAGCAAAGGCCCCCTTCTACGCCCCTGAACATCCCTCCCCTGACTGGGCTGTGGGCCGTGTGGAGTATAAATAAACTGCCGCAATCGCCAGCATCATCGTCGCATCTGCAATTGCGAGCGGGTGGTGTTCGGTCCCAGTCTGAGTCCTGGCCCCGGCCACTCCTTCCAGCTCTGCAGTTGATGCCGCCTATAACTTTTACTCTGCAGGATCCCCTGCCAGGACCAGCGTCCTTAATTCCGCCCTCAGACGCCGAACGAATTGGCATCTGCTTCAGGCCCGGGCTCAATGTGTACCTCTGTGCACCGGAAATTAGTCCGAGACTGGAAACTATTGGCAGTTAAATACATATTTTATTTTCCTTACAGTTCGGCTTAGACTATTTGCTATTCGAATAGTTTTGAATTTGTTTAGTGGGCTTACTGCATGTATTAGTTTATGCAGCTCGTATTTATGGCTTGTTTTGTGTCATCTATTTGGGTTATCTAAACAATTTATTAGTATATATTACCCATAAAGGCTGGTGTGTTTGTTTCTGCTTTAAATATATCAGCTTACTTCAGCCTATTAGTTTGTAGCGTTAATTGTTGAGCTTGGAAATATTAATTGGTCTGTCTGCCAACACTTGTTTGGCTTATCTACAAAATTTATAGGTTATTATGCATTTTTATTGGTTTCTTGTTTGCTTTTCAAAAGGAAAACTAATGGTTTGATAATCTATCGGATTTTGCTTTAAAATCTAATTTCCATGGGGATTATGTAGCCAAAAAGAACCAAGTCACTGGGCTTTTGCTTTTATCCTCGCATCCGGTTATTCATTTTAAGCTGACTCAGCGCATTGTTGTTAAGGATAACTACCCTTCGAAAGCAGAATGTAACATATCATTGACGCTTTTAGCATTTCTTAAATAACCCATACATTATAGCTGTAATTTCCTTTCCTTAAAGTTTATTAAAGTTTATATTTCCTTGATCATTTCCATATTTAAAATAATAGGTAATAATGGATTGTGAACTATCTCAGCATCGCTATATTTCACTGGGAACCCGAAAGACAAAAGAAAGCGAAAATGGAAGCAGGTCTGTGAAACATTTACCTCTACTTCTTTGTCTACATTCAAGCGCTGAATTTTATTCGATTCTTGCCCATTTTTTCCTGCTCTTCGCTGCTCTTTTTATTTGCGTATTTATGTATATATCAGGACTCAGGGCTGTGGGAAAGAGGTGTGTCTGGACCTTCCACTTTTGATGCTGCTCTCCTGCGCCACTTTCTCCCCTATTTGAGTCTTCCTTTTGTTCCTCCCACTGCCGGATTGTGTCTGACTTTGGTCTAACCCGAGGCTAGTCGCATAAAATTTGCATATAATTTGCGTCGCTTTTTTATCCTTTTCCCTGCTCCGTTTTATTTGCTGTTGGCGCATTTGTATTTTATGTGCTCAGCTTGTTTTGGAGATCAGAGTGGAACGGATGCGGGGGGCGTGTCTTCTGGAATATTGTAAATATAAATATGAGCTGATAAATGGTGAGGGAAGAAATCTATAATTCTTAGACTCTATAAAGCCATTGCAAGTGCTTTATGAATTAAGGAAAATATTTCATGTCCTAAGAAGGAATAAGTTTATAATGTAGGATTTCTCACTTTCTAAGTTAAATGATAATTTTACTCAATTAAAACGTTAAGGTTCAACCTTATTAATACTATCCTTCGGATGGCTTCAAAACTCGCACAGAAAGTATCCTAAAGGGGCTTTAACTATCCAATCTTATCACTCCGCCGAACGCTCCATTTAAGTAGCTTTTATATGCACCAATTACAATTCCCCAATTCCCCCGACTAATTAATTGTTTAATGCACTCCGGCTGGCATTACACTCCATCCATTTCGGCGTCGTTTCTGGATTTCTGGATTTTTGCAGTGCGTTTTCCAAAATGGCCGTTGGCATAAACTCCACACACGCACGAGATAATGGCTAATGGGGTCGCTGCTGTCCAAATCGGGGGGCTGAGGGCCAGTTGGAGATTTTAATTACCTTCTGAATTTATGCTAATTCATATTTGAGTATGTAGACGGCGCATCTGGCGGGCGCGGCCCCTGCGCCATGTATCTGTATCTGTAGCCCATCTGCGGCATGTATCTTTAGCTGCGAAACTGCCACGCGAAATGTCCTCTCACTCGCCCTGTGGAACATACAATGTGCAGCCTCAAATTGGGCATGCAATTATGCCTTGTTGAATTCCAACCATATTTATGCGCGAATTCTCGTTACAACTTTGCACCAGCCACGGAAACTTTGCTGCGCGACCTTAAACATTTCAGCAACATAAAAGCCCGACATGGCGCGTTTCAAGGGGGTTTTTAGCGGGACTCCGGAGGGGGCTGCCAGGGAGATTCGCCCAGAGAACTCTTGAGCTCACGCTGCTGTTGAAATTACTTTTGCATCCGGTGCATTTTCGGTGCGAATCGCCCCGCAAGGTCCGTTTGCAGACCTCAAAAGCGTGAGTTTCATGGCGAATTTTTACAGTCGCCTTCCGATGAAGCCATTTTCCTCGTGGCCATGCCACAGGCCCTCCCCCCAAGAAAAAGAAAAGCTTTTGGCTAAGTGAAAATGCGAGCTAACGGAAGCACAGCGGGGCAGCACAGCCGGAAAATCAGAGAGAGAGGGAGGGAGCGGGAGGCTGGGAGGGATCCTGGAGGAGTGGCAAACATCAAATGCCAGTGTTCAGTGCAGCGCACAAATTGAAAACAAATGGCACAGGCCCTGCACAGAATTATTTTGGCTCGCTCTCGTGCGCTTTTTATGCCTCTCTGCGTTCCTCGCACGAATTTCAACGAGTTTTCCCGCCCGGGGCTTCATTAAGTACTTCTTTTCGGCACGTTTGCACTCCCTGCTTTATGTTCCGACATTACATTTGGATATATGTAGATGGAGAGGTTCGGAGGAACCTACACATACGTGGATATTGAATTCTAGACTGTCTACTGAAATTTAAAAAGGTTTTTATGCGAAAGGATGATCAAAAAGCACAATTAGAAATGGGATTAGGTTCTCGTATCGTTATAAGTTTTTGGTTAAGAATCAGTTTACTAAACAGTCTTTAATTAATTATTAATTATAAAATAAATGTATTTATCTAGAGAGGGGTTAATAAAAGAATTAGCAAAGTCCTGAGATAGCTATATATTTTTGTATTTAACATATTAAGCCTAGCATCCAATGTTAAACTGCCCTCTGATCATTAAATTATATTAAAATAATGAATTCATTCCATTAGGTTAATAGATAAGATTAGTTTTAATTCCTAAAACCTACTACTATATGACTAAGTCAAGCTGTTTTTAGCAAAATGCTTTAGAGCCGTAAAAAGGACTTTGTTCTCCTTTAAAAAACAATTACAAATAATTTAATTAACATGGCCCCCAAGTGCATAGTGTCTTCGGCTTGTCCCGCATAGACTCTGTTCATATTTTCGCTTTCCTTTTGGTGGGGCCAAAAAGCGCCCATTAGAGAGGTACGTGGCCAGAACCACTTGGCCCATAACTCACGGCGAATGACCTTCTGCTGCAGTCGAAAAAAGACAGAGATACGAACGAGAGAAAGAGAGAGAGAGAGGGCCGAAAAGGAATGTGTATAAAGGATGGGATCCGGCGGACCTTTTAATTCCTGTACGAAAAAACCAAAGAAACGAAGGAAAGAAATATGAGGGCAAGGAGTAAGTGGACTGGGTCTTGGTCCTGCCAGGATCCGTTAAGGATTCCGAGCTCGTTGGGCATTTTAAGCGATTGCCAAGCCATGATAAATCGTGGAACTAATTTAATTAAAGTTTACGGCGGCAACTCTGCAAGTCCCTGACTTCTTGGCTGCAACGCAGACTTTCAGGCAAACAGATACAGATACGGATACGGCTACGGCTACGGATACAGATGCTGCTGCAGTTGCAGCAGCAGATACATGGCCCGATAAAGGGATTCAATTAAGGAAAATATACATTTTATGCAGGTGGAAGCGCCGAGAAGGAATAATAAAATGAAGACTCGTAAAGTTAAAAAACGTATTTGCGTTGTAATAAAAATGTGTTGTTCACTGAATTGGTTTTAATACTTGACAATTTTCTAGATAAATATTTGATAAGAACACCTTTACTTTAATCAAAGAACTGGCAAGCTTGTGATGTCTTTAATTTATGTTATTCACAGCTAAGAATTTTGATTAAAATGTCTTGGTGAGACAGACACGACAGCAATTGAAATCTCACTGGAGACTTCATAAAGTTTTTGCCTTCGGACTGCAGTGATTTATGCTCCGAGGTTGCAATTAATGAAACTAACTATCGTGTAGAGCTCACGGCCACATAATACTGTAATTGCGGATCTGAAAACAACTTTGCCAGGACATTCCATTGTCCAGCCATTAATTTATGGCGTTGGGCCGGGACACAGGCGAACAAACAAGTTTGCTGCCTGCTTTTAATATACCAACCGAGCGGCGCCAGAAAGGAACATAATTAACACAAATACATATGTTTTTATGAGGAATATGCATCAGATAGCGGAATATGTATAGTCCTGTTATTGTTTTTGTGTGTGCGGCCAAAGCGCATTATGCACACTTCGCCCGGCCTCATAAATAAACGCAATTTTGCTGTAAATTACAGATTAAAATGGAAACTAAAATGCAGCTGGGCGTGGCACCACCCTCCTCTCCCTGCGAAAGCGGCCAGGATGCGGGACAGGCGGAAGTTTTGGCCAGCCCTGGATCTGAAGACATAAATAACAAGTTCATTTTCATTTAATTGCACATTTGCTCACACGAAATCGTAAATTTCTGGGGCCCCACAGATACGAATTCGGAATTATGATTTCTGCCTTATAAAGTTTATGCGAACGAGAACCGAGAACCTCAACTCCTTCTACGAGGGACAGCGCGTGAGCCCCAGCCCCGGATTTCCTGGACCCGGTTAAGAATGCAAACAAATTTAAATATTAAATGCGCTGCGGCCACTGGACAAAAGGTGAGCATTAGGGGTTGGAGTGGGACTGGGTTGGGTTTGTTGTGTTTTGTCCTTTCAGGGCGACAGGACATCTGCTCGACTGTCCACGTCCAGAACTGTGCAGAACTGTAGCCAAAGCTGGAAGGACCAACTTTTGCCCAAGTACACTTGGCTGTCTACCATTTTGCTGGCGAAGTTTGTCGTGTTTTTCCAAATTGTTATTTGACTTTTTTCTGTAAATTTCTCAACGCCCCGAAGGCAGATACGCTGCCAAAAGTTTTCTCCTCCGCCATATTTATGGCAGTTCTTCTTTTCCCTGTTTACCGGGGAATGGCTGCTTCCGGCTATCTGCGCCACCGGATCGGCACATGGACACGGACACGGACACCGACACGGACGCGGACGGGATCCTCAATTGTAACGCTCCCGTGACCTACCCTGTAGTTCCGGGCTTTTGTTTATATGGCGTTCGATGCATTGTCGGACTGCTGCCTCGATTATCAGAAGCTCGTCTCTACAGGTATCTCACAGGGTAGAAAGAAACAACCATGAATGTGAAAATTACCAAGTGCGGAAAAGATTCAAAGTGAAATAAGATTCCGAAAAGTTTAATTCAAAAAGTAAGCTGATTAAAAACTACATTTCGTTTCTAAAAGTAAATTCATCACAGGAAGTTGAACCGTTCGATAAATAATACTATCTTAAATTCTTAATATAGAGTAGTAAGTATAATATATATTTTTATATTTTGTATTATCTTTCTACCCATTCCAGAGAAATTTACTTCATAGTTATAGACCTGGAAAATTGTTTATTATCTTCCTTTTTATCGCAAATAAATATTATTATTACTTTCAGCTTAGCAGCAATGCTATCTTTTCTAAAATAAAAGTAAGCATATCCAAAAAATACGGGAAAAGCTAAAGATGATTATATTTTTCTCCTCCTAAATCCTCCATCAACACTTTATGTATCTTGTTGTTGTTCACCGTAGAGAAAACATGTCCCCCTCTTAGGCAGACATTCAACATTAGCTTTCAGCATCTCTGGTTTCCTATTTATACGGCAGGAATAAGGAAGAGAGGAGAATGGAGGAAGACGGCAAGGAAAACACATCAAACCCCAAAGCAAATACCAGACATAAACAAGGCAAACACCATGCGGCGTATACTTAATATCAGCAGCAGGACCACGACCAGGACCCACCTATAAACGTCATCATAACCCAGCGAGCAACGGGGACAGGGGGGAGTGGGGAAACGGGGGAAAAAGAACAACGTCAGGCCCATCGAAATCATTATTTATGTAGGAAAACGTGGTGGCGAGCTGGGAAAGCTGCCGCCGCAGCTCCCTTCGATTTTCTTCTCCTTTCCTGCAAAACATCTGCAGACAATGGCGTGTGCTTTCCACTCCCTCTGCTCGTCGCGTCTCGGCGTGATTTTTGCCTCTGATTTTCCACGATTTTCCAGCACTTCTTCGCACTTCACGGAGGAGTTTGGCTAAGTGAAGCGCAACTTTTACGTGGGCCTGAATTATTAATAAACGTTAAAAGGCAGCGCCAATTGCCGGGCCAGCCCTCAGACACCAGCAACGCCCCCAGTTCCCGCCTCCGATGGCCACAGGTACTCGCAGGCATTCACCCTTCAGGTGCCCCGCTGCCCCGTCATAGTTGAGTTGATGTTTTATGTGCTAAGTAGTTGGTAAGTCACCTGCGACAAGTTGGCTGAAAGCTTATTGCTTTACTTGGCTTTCTCTGCACTCATCTGGTTTTTGTTCTCGCCCTCGTTCCTGTCCTCCACACTTCCGCTTTTGGCAGACTGCTTCGATGTCATTTGTCATCGCTTTGTTTGGGCAACTGTCTTCAACGCTTGCCGATGATTTTTTTGTATTTGGCTGTAAGTGTCAGCACTTAAAGTGGCTGAGAAATTGCACATTTCATAATGGCAGTGGATCGTGTTATATTTGAAAAGGTCTCCTTAAAATAATAGCGAATATTATAATTTATAAGCCGTAAGGATGTTTGCTTAAAATATTGCTTAAACGTTTATTTTTGCCATTGGGGTAGATATTAAAAAAATTATTTTGCCTAGCCCATAAATTCTAGCCTGTTTTCCACTAAATAATAATTTAAATAAAAGGCAATATTCAAGCTTTTAAGCTATAAATAATAACAAAATAATTGTCATATGTTTATTGGATAAGTTTGGAATGATTTTACACATGTATATATTTGCAGTTGTTGAGCTACTGAGACAATAATTCTATTTCTAGGTGTACAAATTAAGCAAACACATTTATTACATTTTACCTTTAAATTTAAAGTTTAAAAGGTCATAAAAGCATAGACTTCAATTGCTGGCATTTAATTCCAATCCCAGGGGAGTAATATAATTCTGTAAATGAAGTGTTTCTTCCTTTTTATTTAAAATAGCCAATTAAACGTATGTTCAAACAATAATAATAGTGTGATTAGAGTTCCACAACAACGGCTTTAGATCGCTGAATTTATTGTAGTAAAATTATAGAAATAATATTGCAAACTTGAATTAAGACTTCGTTATTATCGAGGTAGTATCTAGTCACAAATCAGTTCAAGGCAAAAGCAAGCACATCATGATTCTAATCCTCCAAATTTATTTAAATAAATAGTTATATTTTCTTCAAAGATAATAATTCCCCAATTCATGTATTTAGCAATGTAGTTTTCCAAGTTTGAACTTCGATTTATTGATGACGGCCGTTAGAGTTGTCTTAAAGCTTGAACTTAAATCGAATCAAGTTGGCCAAAAGCCAGAGACAAAGCGATATAAAAATGCCTCACGTTTCATCAAGGATGTCAGGGACGAAAGTTGGTTTTATGGCAGCTGCCTGCTGTCCTTGGGGAGGGATGCCAGTGTTCGAGGGAGCTGGCAAAATAACGAAAATGAAAGAATGCGATTTATTTTCGCATTGACAATCGTTTGATTTTCGCTGCGTTTTTCCTTTTTACGATTGGGCCGGGCTGTGGGGGTGGGTCTGGGAAATGCGGATGGTTCTGCCGGATTGTTTTTTGTCAGCTCTTGTTGCTTTTATTGAGTTGGCAATTTCTTTGTCATTTGAACTGTTGTTGTTCGCTTGTTGTCGCTCGCTGTTTTACCCGCGTTGCCATGTCCTTTGTTTTTTCGCCTTTGTTGAGTTTTCCGCTGCAGCTTTCCGCACATTGTCGTTGGGGGAGAGTCGGTGGGGCGGCGGGATGAGCTGGCGAGGCAGCTCGTAAAATGATTCGCACATATAATTGCTTTTGTTGTGGCACTCCTCACGTTGCTGCCCCTCTTCCCTGGCTTTCCTGGCTACCCTGACGCCCCTGGTCCCACCCACAGCCATTTTACCAAGCGCGTTGAAATCATTCGTCAGGATTTATTCGAATGAGCGACAGTTTTTGCCATTTGTTTGCAATGCCAAGAAGGAGCAGGACAACGGCAGGAGCAGTCGGGAAAATTCAGATGGGAAAATGGAGGGAATAGCGGGAGCCCGAGGGTTGGCCAGGGGGGGCGGAGCAGCGAACATAAGCGATGAATGATGGTGTATCCGTATCTTGGCGCTGAAGTATCTTTGTATCTGGCGAGCAGCGCGACAAACAATTGCTGAATATATTTTACGCGTTTAGTTTCCTTCTCGCCTTTCCATACAGAGCAAAAAAATACCATCACCTTTTCTAAATACAAGTGAATAAATATGAATTAAAGAACAGCTAGTTCTATTTATACGAATAAATGCTATGAATTAAGGAGGAAGGGAGGAATACCATACCGAAGCTGTACAATCTGATAATATATTTAAGAAATTACTAAATAAAGGCATTTTTATTCAGCAGTGAGCTATAAATACTAACTTTTCCCTTTTTTTCCCAGTGCTAGCCCTCTTCTGCCTCCTTCCCCACGAGGATGTCCTTCCTTTATTTCTTCCTCTGCTTCATTGCTGTCTATTTTATTAATTCGTTTTATTTTGCTTCGCGTGACAAGTTGACATAAATGGACAAATTGAGCTTTTAAATTTGTCGCAGGATGGACCAGCAACAACAAAGGAGCAGGTCCTGACACTGAGGAGGTCCGCCGGCCAGGACGATAGCCGGCCAAATAAATACAAATTGTTTTGCAAATAAAATTGATTACCCGCAGCAGCAGGAGCGGAATCGAAAATATTTATTGGATTAACATAAACTGAATGCGGGGATTTATGGCCCAAGTAAAGATTCGGTTTCAGTTTCATTCCCCGTAGCAGCTGGCGGGTTAATTATTTGGGTCAGGTCCTTTGAACTTGGCATTATATAGATTTTATCACCTTTTCGGAACGTAAATTGTACATAAAGTCTACAATTGCAAAACTACTGCAATAAATCAGGGCTTTAGTATGGAAACAAAATATCTGGGCTGTAAAAATTAATAAATTTATCGAATGGCAAGAGTACAAAAGTATGGCATTATCATTTATTTGCAGCTCTAGATTTTATGTTTTTTATTTAAGATTAATAAGTACAGTTAAGCTTGTTTAGGTAAATCAGTTGTAAAATAAATTTCTAATATATCTATTAAATTTACTATTAAGAAACCAATTCATGGAATGGAGCCGTTGACTAGAGGAGTCGAAACGTCGCGCCTTGAGCAACGATTTCTGGGATCCGCGCTTCCTGGGAGCGTTTGTGAAACGTTCAGCTGTCAATCCTGCTGATTTTCCAGCTCCGGGCTTTCTACGCCTTATCGGTGGTTGACACTGCTGCCACTCCGTACTTCCTGACGGCATCGAAATCGATGGAGCTCACTGCTCTCGCCTTAGTTATTACTGTATTATTAAGTATTTAAATAAAACACATTTTTCCCAAAATAAATGTTTTTAATTGCTGAGACAAAATTAACTGGGACTGCCAATTGCTCCAAAACTGTCATATTGAGAATGATAATGTTGAGACTGCAATAATAATATTGTTAATTTTTCATTCTGTAAACTGATTTTGAAGCGAAACAACCCAATTTGCCACTGCGTTTTTTAATAAATATTCTTCGATTTCTTAATTTTATTTGCATATTATTTACTTATTTGTGCATTATTTTGCAGCTTCTTTTGTTTGCTTATTTGTACCCGTGGGCTCGATTCTGATAGTTTTATAATTATTTTGTGGACTGTGCTCGAAACCAGAACGAAACTAATAACTGACATTATAAAATAAGGACTTCTCTGTCAGACTTAAGTATTTGGGGGAATACTTTTCCAGTGGACTATATAACATGGCTGTAATTCCCTCGAGAAAGGTAGTATCCTATATCAGAGTGTCCTGTTGGGACCAATGACTCTACGTTTCTTAAAATATTAGCTTTTATAAAAAAGAGTTTTCCCAAAAAAATAGTTTTTATTTATAACAAGCTGGTAATTAATTCCATTATAGTTTTGATCAGAAGTTTGTCGTATTTCTTGTTTTTAGCGGTAAGAGTTATGTGACATTATAAATGGTGGCAACACTGCTGTAATGTTTACATTTGACACGTAACGAAGTCCACAGGTTTGTGTACAAGATAAGACGTATCTACTTTGTGGAACCCATTTCGAAACGCCCATAGAGGGCGACAGCTGGCTCTCTTGTTAAAAAGAAAACTCCGAAATGTATATTGTTTTGTTATTTATTTTATTTTATTTGTTTGTATTAAAAGAAAATTAAAAAATTAAATATGGACATACTGCTACCAAGAGGTGTATAAGCTTTAGAGCAGCCCCGGTACCTTACTATATTTATTTATTTTAAAATTATATTTGAATCGAAGTATGAATATTAAATGTCTTCTTTCATTTTTTTATTAATAATAAAATATATATTTTATTTTAAGTTTAAGCAGCTCAAGCTCACAATATTTTTCTGTCTCAAGTTAAATGTAAATAAAATAATAATCAAAATCCAAATTCAAAGCGCACAGTTCGCAATATTTGTCAGAAAAAATAATGTCGCAAGTATCTGTTTTTTCTGCGAGTTCGAGACAGGGACATGTCAACGAAATAATCAACAAAAAGGACATAAAAAAAGGCAGAGGACTAAGCGAGCGGCAGAAATGACATTGACGGCTATGTGAACGGAATAAAATTTCATAAGAAACGCCACTGTCGCAGGCACACACACTTACACACACAGGCGAGGGTAAGAATTGCAAATGGTTGGAATTGCTACTTTCATCTGGGATCCTTTTCGGTTTCTGTGCAGGGGAACTTTCACTCCGGCAGCGCCGAATCGCACGGTGAGGGTGGAAATGAGAGCGGATGGGGGACGTGGACGTGAGGGATGAGAGCACACATCATATATGAGGATTTGCGGACCCTTCAGGCCTTCTCCAGCTGCCATGGCCACGTCAAGGAGCTGTCAGTGGCAAAAACAAAGCCCTCAGATGGCAGCCATCATACATGCGCAGAAAAAAGTTTAAATTTTAGCTTGAAAAATATGTATATAAGATGAAAATTTTCCGGAATCAGACGGGAGCCTTTGTGCTTGTTTTAGTATTGATTTAAATGGATTTGCGGAAATTAAACTCAAGTCAATTACGCTTAGAAATAACAAGAACCTTAATATTTAATTATTCTTTAAAAAAATATGTACTGCTAGAAGTTAAAAATAAATTGCATTAATGAATTTCAAGAAAGGATTGTAATTTAATATTAATACAAGAACATTTTAAAAGATATAGTTCGAAAGGCTACAAGGTATTACAACTTAATAGTAAGTATTTATAAGTACGTTTGAAATCTAACTACAAACGTATGCCTATTCAAGTACCTATTTTATTGTTTTAAATTTTTTTTTTGTGTACAAAGTGGGGACTCTAAATCTATAAAGTAACCCTCTTCTCAACATTTTTTTGCTCCCCTTGCTGTTTTTTAAAAAAGGTGTTAAAGGCCGTTCTGCTGGCTGAACTGTAAATTTGTAAAAAAAAAAAAAAAAAGAGAAACAAAAAATACTCTAAAGAAAAACTGTCCATCGATTCGAGTGCCAAACTCTCTCTGAACGCAAATAAAAATTGGAAACCGAACGAAAAGAAACGGAATGAAATGAAACGAAAAGAAACGCCTGCTGCATTGTGAAGATTGATTAATGATCGAATGTCAATTACCGCAGATACTTTTGCCGCTCGGCATCCAAAAACAACGAGCAAAAACAAATGGGATGAGCATTAGGACGAAGGCGCATTTTATGTATATATATATATATATTAACTCTGCATATGAACAGTGCCGCTTGAATATAGAATGAATAAAGTTAATATAACTATCTCTGAATTGGTGAATTATTTCTACTGAACATAATTTTTATTCAGGTTATTATTTATCTTAGCTATATGAAAAATAAATAAGTGAGTCTAATGTTTCTTTGCACCTTTTTTTGAGTCATTTATGCACTGTAACCAAAACATGCAAGCTCAGCAATATGCAAGTGCGAAACAAAGCCAATTTTGCTCGCTTATCAATGAATTGCATTGCCATTTTCCATTCAAAGGAAAACCTTGTGTGTTTTTCCAATATTTTGAGATAGTTTTCAAGCAGCTCGTTTTCCCTAACTTTTGACTTTTCGCAGCGGTCTACCGGTCAAAGCGGAATCCTTTCCCTCTGCTAATCCAGTCTCATCCTCTGTCATCCCGGATTATCCCAACAGAAGTCAAGGGAGTCGGCCCAGCCCACCGTCTCAACCCTTTGATATATACCCGTGGTCCCCGTGAGAGGTCCTGGCAGGCAGAAAAGGACGAAACAAAGCGAAACAATTAGCTGCGTCTACTGTTGCTAATTTCGCTGGATCGGCAAACCTTTTTTGCATACGGACACAGCGGCACGCCCACCGACAACGCCCACGCGCCGTCGGGCGGCACAAGTGAAGGGATTAGAACGGTAAAAGGACTCGCTGCCATCGTGCTGGGACATAGGAAATGCGGGGTCTCCAGGCTGACTTCTTCCAGCACTCCGTTTGATGAATGCCGCAGGACATTTTCGGAGAGCCGTTCGCCGGCTACCGTTCCTGCTCGAAGGGAACTATTCCCAGAAATGTCAGCTAATTGTTTTCACCTTGCCAATTAGTAGGCCATTTAATGGCAAAACAGCCCGAAGCCAAAACAAACAGCGCGGCATCGAAAAAGCTGAAGCTGAAGAGGCATCAATTCTCATTAAGTTTGAATTGGAAACAAATTCCAGGGGACAAAGGAGAGCGCGCCAAGGCCGGAGCCACAATTATGTGCAACAATGCACCTCAAGTGTGGCCCTCGGCAGGAATCAATCAAGTCTCATCACTCAAGTCGCAGCTCCGGCCTTCTCTTCTCCTGTGTGTTCCCTCTCCTTTTCGATTTAATTAATGTGTGGCCATTTATTAAATTGGCAGCTTAGCCTTCTTCCACGCACAGTGGCGGTCGCAATAATATGGCTGCCACAAGAGTAAGAGGAGCCACAGGAAAAATATATTTATTTTATCGTTAAAATCGTCTAACTCTCTCTTTACTAATATAATTTATTTATCAGTCTATTATTAAACTTACCATAAATATATATTCAAGTCTTTTTATTAAAAAAATAATATATAATAATGATAGCGAACCTAAAACTTTTCTAAAGCTTAAAACTTATATTAGTAATACATAGAAATACTAATGTATAATTGGTAAATATTCCAGTCAGTGCTATAATTTTGAAGAGAACTGTACGTTCACTCCTCCTCCTCCTGGGAGCCTGCGGTTGGTCCTACACCCGTCCCTTCCCACCTTCCACTACTTGCGTGTTGGCCGCCTGCAACCGATCCAGCCTAATTTGTAACCATTAACCCATGTATTATGTTGGCCACGCCAGTGCCCAGGCGATGGATTGGCTCTTCGATGCCGGGGCTGGTATATAAATGGCCAGATGGATGGCTGCGCTGAGTTTTGTCTATTAAAAATCATTTAGAACAAATGGTTGCCGGATTTGCGGTCTCCTCCAGTGGTTGCCAGAAGGTGTGAGGTCGTTTTGTGGGGGTTAATGGATTAGGGAAATTTCCTAGAATATTAATATTGTAATGCCGGTGTTCGATCTAACATAAGAAACTATAGATCTTGCCGATGCAATAGATGCAATAATTAAATTCTCAATATATTATTTAATATTTATTTAATATTAAAACGTGCAGCTAAAATTATTCCAGCAAGGAAACCTGTTTATAAAAATCCAGCTCTTAGGCGGACTGTGTGTGGTGGGTCCTGTTGGACTGGCTTGTGACAAGTGAAGCTACCGTTGGTCATAATTACGAGGGATCCTCGGCTCCCTTCGCTGTCCGAAGGTCTCTGAGAGAGGTCCTGTCAAAGTGTTAAATTATTCCCCTAACACGTGCTCATGCTCTCGTAATCACTTTGAGCTGCTAATTTCAGCGTCTTCGTGTCCATCTCCCCCTTGCCCTTGCCCAGCTCCCTTGGCCAGTCCTGGCTCGTTCCGGTCTATAAGTAGGTCTTAATCCCTTTATCGCTGGGGACGAGTGCGCGCAATTTCCAGTTTCGGATTCCGAGTCGGGACCCCAGGCTCGGCTGGCAAGGAGCGGAGCCGATCGTTTCGCAATGATAAATTAAGCGCTAAGAGTGTTTCCATGTACCCGCCGGACAATCCACTGTCGCGGATCGGGGGTAGATTGATTATGGCCCGGAGTCGCCGGACACTCTCTGCCTCGGCCGGCAACCCGGGTCATTGTCAACGCAGGCCACGCCTGACCAGGCAGCTAAAATTCGCAACAGGACCTCCTCCGCCCGACGCGATTCGGGGGAAGTGAGCTAAGACCAGTTTATCGCGCGCACTCCTGCGGCTGCGGAGGATCCCTGCTCCATCTCGGAGATGATTTCTTGTTGAACATATTTCCAGAAGCCAACAGGTGCCAATGGGCTGCGATCAATCATTGGCGAATCGATTTTTAATTAAGAACTCTTGTTAGCATTTGGCGACCGCAGCCCCAGCTCCGCTCCGGCCAACCTGGTGATTGGCAACAAAGGCCCGTTGAATTCTTTAGTGCGAAAGCCCCCAACAAAAGGAGCTGGGGCGGGACACTCGACGCCAATCGGTTCTGGCTCCGGCTGCCCAGCAGCGTTTGGGCCATGATGTTTAAATTTGTCCTAATTAGTTGACAATGAGCGATGATGAATCAGCGGATTGCCATATAGGCAAGCTCGCAAGTGTGCGTGTCTTCTACTGGCACTCGTGTAGGCGGGTTAAGAGTCTTCTCTTCGGGGGCTATCAATCAAGGGAAGAGGCCTTACTCATTCAGGAGTCCGAGTTGTCTCCTAAAATAAAAAAGGAACAAACAGCTCTTCATGTGCCTTCTTCCATTTTAAATTAAATGCTTAAACCCCATTATAAAATAGCTTTGAATCAATTAAATCCTTTTGTTTATTTGGTTTCCATAAACAATATATTCTCTTTACATCTGATATTCTTTTCATTTTGTCGGTTTTATTTGTATCCATAAAATATACGTACGAACTTACATACATCTAGAGACGCACAACAAATGCCAACTACACTCGGAATTATATTTAGGGTAATCATAACTTCATATACAACTAAGCCGTTCTATATATACTATATATAGAGCTAAGTGTAAGCCACTTACCAGCTATGACGAATCTTTCTAGGCTTTATACAAACTCTTATACCTGAATCTTAGGGTGCTTAAGTACAACTCATATACAACATTTGTGGGGAGTGGGATTTAAACTCTATAGCTATTTCTATGTCTATATGATGAGGGTTCGTTTACCTAGTGGTCGATCCTTAACTAGACTAACTAACTACGTTCACTGTATACTCCGATTTGTCCTTGGCCTTGGCCCGCGTCCAAGGCCGTAGATTCGAGATGAGAAATAAAATTGTACAAAGAGTGTTGGGGATAGCTAATGTACAGTGCTGAGGACATCTTGCAGATGGTTCTACAGGGCCGTCAGGTCGTAGTCCTGTTTGATGTGGAGCTGCAGATTGGTCATGAGATCGGATTGCTGCTGCTGTTGTTGCTGTTGTTGCTGTTGGTGATGGCCGTGCAGGTTGGTGTGGCCCATCTGATTGCTATTGTTGTTGAGGTTGCTGTTGTTGTTGTTGTTGTTATTGTTGTTATTGCCGCTGCCATTGCCGAGGTGCTGTTGCTGAGATCCCGCATAGTTGTTGGCCGAGTCCGGTGCCGCCGGAATATATGGGGGATTTCCCAGCGAAGTACTAACGTCACCGATGCTCTCCAGACTATCCGAACGGATGCACTGTCAAGGGAAAAAAAACAGGAGATATTTATAAGAGTTATGCTAGGGCTTCAGAGAAGATATCCTTGCTGGCTTAATTGTAATTCTTTAACAAAGCTTTTTAATAATTAAGAACTGCTTTAAACACGCAATACTGCCTATAAGCTATCAAGGAGACTTGGGGAGGAACTGGCCCTTAAGTGCCTGTTCCTGTTGACTTTCAACGCGCAGCCCTCACCTCATTCATCACCGGAGTCTGCTGTGGCTGCGTTTGCTGCTGCTGCGATTGTTGCTGCTGCTGCGACTGCTGCTGCTGCTGCTGCGACTGCTTCTTGGAGGCGGCCCGCTTGGTGGCCTTCTTGGCTACCGGTGTTGGGTTGCCGTTGGCGTCCACCGTCTTCTTGCGCACGTTCTTGGTGTTGGGCAGCTTGTTGTCCTTCTTCCACTTCATGCGCCGGTTCTGGAACCAGATCTTGATCTGTCGCTCCGACAGCACCAGCGTATGGGCAATCTCGATGCGTCGCCGCCGCGTCAGGTAGCGGTTGTAGTGGAACTCCTTCTCCAGCTCCAGGATCTGGTGGCGCGTGTAGGCGGTGCGTTGGCGTTTCGGCTCCATTCCCGGCTGATACGACCCGTTCGCTGCACAGAGAAAAATTCAGAATTGAGTTAGTTAAGTTTACGGAATGAGAAATATTATTATTAAAGGACTAGCTAACACACAAACATCAACAATGCTGTTTAATATTATTATTTGCATTCTCTGATACACAAATAATATTCTTCAAGTTCTTTTGAGTCGAAAAACTCTTTCTTTTATATCAAAACATTTTAAAGAAATTATCCTTAAAGTTTTATGGGTTCTTGAAACTTCTTTCCGTGTAAAAGTCGCCGAGAGAGCCCAGGATTTGCATAATTAATGATCGGAGAGTAAAAACAATATGCAGGGAAGGCAGTGGGGCACCACAATTAATACACTTCAAATTGCGTTTCATAACAGGCCAAGTTCTCAATAAATCTCCCAGATAAGTTGACAACCCTTAAAAGTTTTTCTCGCTTTCACCTTGAAGCTGGTCAGACCAAGGAGTTGGCCGGCCTGGGGATATTCCTAATAGCCAGCGAGGGGGCGGAACAGGAGTTAGCCAGCGGGCACATGAAAGACCCCGTCAGTTGGACGCAGGATAATTAATCAAAATCAAATAGCGCTGGGCTTGTTCTTGGGCCTCCCGAAAAATTACGCGGCCGCGACCCGCTGGAAAATGAAACACATCTGAGGGTTGCATCCTTCCGCCATCCACTATCCGCCATCCCCTTCCACCTCCTTACTCCGTTTTCTTTAATTTTTATCGCCGCCAGATAAATGCCTCGCACCTGCCACCAGGAGGAGCTGTCTGTCCAGAGTCGGAGATGGACATCAAATTTTATGTACGCTCCATCAATTTCAATTTGCCGCCAGCCCGTCTGATGTTTCTATCCGAGTTACAGTTGCCGCGCGTACTTCCCGCCCGGGAGTTGTGCATTTATAAAAATTTCATTGCTCTGTGACAGACAGCTTTCGATTTGATAGAAATATTTCAATCCCAGCTCGGCCCGGCCCGAAACTTAGATTAATGATCCGTGTCCAGCCAACCGTTGACAGGCCCCCAAAAGGGGGAAGCGGGGGATATATTCGGTTGGGTGGTCCATCGCAAAGAAATGGACTAACATGGGTCAGCTCGTCGTGGAGCGTGGAGGCAGCGGAGGGATCACAGCAGATGCGCTTAAGAGCTGCTGACAAGTTTTTATTTTTTATCTGCTGGTGTTTGGGGGGCAGGACCAGCCGTGTTCACAGCTTACTGCCTTGGGGAGTTTAAAACAGAAGGACATTCAGGGGTGAAAAGGCTCTCGGATGGTCATCTAACTTGGAAGGGGAGATTTCATTGGCTCAGAACTAAGAACAGAGAAACGTTGTGATTTGTACTTAAGATAACATATATTAAAAATGTTACAATTGATAGAGAAAAGGTTCTGTAATATTTAGTTAAAGCACTTGCTTCAAAAAACACTTAATACTTGAAAACAGGAAAGAATGAATCATATTCTGAGATTCCATATCGAAATCACAAATTTCTTCAACACTTCATAAACATTCAACAAAATTTCGCTTAAATAATTACACGTAACACTAATCCATCAATTACTGATTTTGGGAGCAAAAGACTGAAAACATGAATCGAAAATTAAAACAAAACCGAAGAGAAGCAGCAGTGAAACCGAACAACTGCAATATCAATTACAAAGACCCCAAAGGAGCAGGAAGGAAAGCAGATAACGAAAATAACACCGATCCCAATGTCAGCTGCGGCGTCCGGCGTCGGCGTTGGCGGCATGCTGCGATAATTCGTTTTTAATAAGTGCGTATCATTTCATTTCAACATTTCAACGAAACTGCCAAGCCCCGCGAAGAGGAAGAACCCGGCAGAGGAAGGCAAAGGCGAAGGCGAAGTTCACTCCAAGCCAAAGGAAACTGCGGTGTCATGGCTTAAGAAGAAAAACGAAAAAGAGTGCCAATTGCATTTCGAGACCGGCGAGAATGGCAGCCAATTTATGAAAATGCCACATCATACAAGGCCAAGGAAATCAAGATTGCACAAGCAGCCATGGCGGCGGACTCTTTCTTTCTCTCCCTCCCAGGGGATGTTAGGTGGAAAAGTGCTAAAGATCTGTGAAAAGAGAGAGAGAGAAGGGTAAGCTGGCTGCATTGGCCTCGAAAATTGGCGCCCACGGAGGGACCTTGTGCGTAGGCAGCAGCTGTCCCGTTCCCTCGTCCCCCGAAGCCTGACTCATGGTGGAAACTGTTGTTGGCTGTCGGCATGTTTGTCCCATCCAAAATTTCATATGATTTATCATGCATTTGTGACTCTACAAATTCCATCGGGCAGCGCTCGCCAGAGAGCGAGTTAAAACTATGTCAGGCATTATTTCATAATCTCTCTGTTGTCTGGCGGCCTCATTTGTGGGCTTTGGGCCTAAGCCGACCCGATTTTGAGGTGCGGTGGCCACCAGACAACTTCCGGGCTTCGATTATCCAGACTCCTCTCATTTTGCATTCGAGAAGAGGTCCGAATCTAAGTGATTAATTGCCGGACGGATCAGCGGAGAGTGTGTAAATATCTGTGGTTAATCCGAAAAAGAAATTTGACTCGTGCCAACCCGAAGAGACAACAACAATTGTAATGGAATATGGAAAGAAATCAACGAATAATATTTAACGGCTGTCATAATTCATTTATATAAACATTCATCAAAAGCATTTATGGTGAGCACAAAGAGACGAATAAAACCTGTTCGCCTATTAGAGGAAATCGCATTTCGAATGCAGCTAACAAATGGCAAGAAATTAATTTTCGGTCTGCACTAATGAATGCCCGAGCGGAGATTGCGCATACGCCGCGTTATCCAGCTGGGTTCTAAGTTTAAGACTCCGCGTAGAGCTCGCAGTGTTTTCAACTTTATTTTGTTGTATTAAAGTGTGTGAGCTCATGGCAAGAAAAAAGGCAAGTCAACATTTCAACAACAGCGGGAGCTGCATCAGCAGCTTGTCAAGTGACTTGCAATTTGTGGCAGGCAAATAATAAAAATAAACATGAGCTCATGCTACTTACACATGTACGGGCAGAACACCCAAACCCTCCTATATACGCCGCACGAATAAATCTATATGTATATAATGTGCTTACATATGTGTTCAATCGTGGAGCCAAAGTAAAGTACCCGCAGCACTTGAACTGGTTGCCGCGCTGTGGGAGAATCGTTCTCCAACTCGAATTTTGTTAATTTAAACGCAAATACTTTGGCCTTAAGCCAAGTGCACAACTAAATGGAAAAATATGTTAATTTGAGCACGGCTTAAGGAGTTGGGTAAGAGAATAGTTTCCTATGGACACCTGTATGCGAAACTAATTATAGTATCTTACACCTTAGGGTTTTTTTAGGGATTTAAATATCAGAGCGTTAAAGAGGAGAGCGCATGTGGCATGTAATCGTTTTAGAGAGCAATTCAACTTCAATAAATTGTACGAATATTTGTTTACATTTTACAATCAACGTTTTAAAATAATAAAATAGCTTTTCATGTATAACTTGCTTTTTTCTATTCTATAATAAATAAAGGCCAAACAATAAAAGTTAAATAATTGTCTATAAATACTTAGATCAGCATCAGACTTGGTAATAAATATTTTTGTGAAAAAGAGAACAGCCACTTAAAGTATTTTTAAAACCACATTCAATCTACATTAATGGTAAAATCCATTAAACAATTGCTACAAAATAATGCTTTCCATTTTATGCATTCCTTTGTTTAACAATAAGAAGTTTAACCATTTTAAAAAGTATTCGTTTCACTTTCGATTCTCGCACTCAACAGAAGAGAAGCCAATCGAATGACCATCAACGGAGTTACTCAACTAAGCCGCCAGTTCAGCACTTGTCCCAAGACGGAATCGTTTTGTTATGCCAACGAAATGGAAATAGAATGGAGCCGTAAAATCAAGCGAAACCGAGCCCGAAGTGCAGAGTGCCAGAAGAAAGACGGAGCTGCTAAGAAGCTCACGACTTAAGGCCCGGCGAACAATGGAGAACGCGTAGAGCGACCTTGAAGATTCGTTGCTTTCGAGAAAAGAACTCGCCAAACAAACCCCACCAAATTGTGTATATATTTTATATATATTTGTGTATACCCGGCTGGGCTGGCTGGACAATGGGCAGAGTGTGGCAGCGGCAATAAAAGCTCCGCTAATTAAAGCCAATTTCAATAATTTGCACAGCTCCAGAGAACTTTATTGGCGTAAATTGCCGAACCAAAACAGAGACGGCAATAAGAGTAAGAGAGAGAGGGAGAGAGACCTCTAATTATGTTTGCGAAGAATCCAGCTGAGACTCAGCTGTTCGTGCCCCATCTGTCATAAAGGCGAACTTCTTAATTTTTACTGCGTCATTTTCATCATTGTCATGCCTTCGGCCGCCGGTGATTACTCCCCTGATTCCTCGCCGCTCGCCACACCACCCCCAGGCCCTCCGCTTTGCACTTGGGCAAAAGGCGCAGTTCCAGCTGAGTTTTACAGCATCTGCGCCGGAGCCTCGCTGTATCTGTATCTGTATCTGAGGCTTGCACTTTTTTTTCGCCGCTGAGCCGGGGCTTTTCCGCAAGTCATCGGGTAACTGTGACTCTCGGGCCAAAACTCTGCCTCATGGTGGAAACTTAATCGTGGACTTGCCATTGAAATTCAGTTACAAGGCTGTTCACGTTTCACTGTTCATTGAAAGCGGCATCGGCCACACTATATCGCTGTGTGTATCTCCTTGTATAAACATGAAACTTGTACGGGTTTTAGCCGCCTCATCTTGGGCCTCCGTCGTGCATGAAATCAATATTGCTCAGTCGAGATTTCCCACAGAATTTATTTGAGTTTAGTTTTTGCATTAACATATGGCGTAAAATGTGATCAATAAAATTGTGATTTTCGAGTTTAAAAAGGTTAGGAATATTTAATATATTATATATTATAATAGTGTTAGAATCAATTTATATTTACAAAATCAGATTAATAAAGTTGGAAAACACAAGCACTTCTTCCCAAATTGACATATTTTTCAGCTAAAATAATTATTTAATAAATAGGAATTGAGGAAAAACCTATTGATTAATTTTAAGCTCAAGTTTCTTCGACTTTTAATAATTAATCAAATAAATTGAATATATTACAATCAATATGATAATATATGTGATAATACTGATAGTAACCTTCTTATTAAGCAATTAATTATTAAGCAATTAAATTAGTATTAAGTAATTACACAACTCTTAATAGTCAAGACTTATTCCAGATTTATTTCCTTATCAAACACACCTCATTTTCAATTTCACTCCCTTCCAGCTCAACTTTGAATAAAGCCCAATTCCATTAACTTTTCATTGCCTTTCAACACTTTTAATGGCAACTATTAAATAATCCACAAAATTGCTCTCCGTAATTCGTTTCACACCTAGCCCTGACTCTTTTTCTTCCCCCGGCTGCGCCAAAGTTTTCAACCAGGTTTAGGTTCGCCGTAGGGCAAAAAAAAACGAAATAAATTGAGCAAGAGACCACACGCCACATCGCAGGCATAGTTTCGGGCCTTAGTTTCGGGCAAGTGTAAGTCATTTGTAAAGGGAACAACATGACACCGAACGGGTAGAGGGGACTACGGGTTTTGGGGCACAACGAGACTGATTCCAAGACGGAGGCTGAGGCTGAGATGATGCACTGGCGATAATCAGGTTTCGTCTTGTTCTCGTGGTCGTGCGCTCATGATAAATGTCACAACATTAACATCAAATGACACGGACCATCCGTCACTCAGTCGGAGTATTCGCCCGGCGGCGGAGTCGGAGTCGGACTCGGCGTCCCATACCTTGCGACTGTGTCAAATATACCTCTGAGCGATCGGCTGCCAGTCTGTCCCACCGTCCGCCGAGCTACTTCGATTTTTTTTTTGGTTTTCGAGTTTGAATCTTGATGTTAGGCACTCGAAAAAACATTGTTCTCATACTTATAAAGCCTCTATTATTTATGTATGCCATAAGTGCATTTAAATTTATTTTGTGGCTATTTTTTTAATGGCCAAAAAAATTTTATTGCTGAAATAATCTTCTACTTGTTCATATTTGTTTCGTTTTATGACAACCGTCACATCTCATTTCTCTCAGTGTTAAGTCAAATCCCTAGCGAGACTAAAATCTGGAGTGGGCACTGGGAAACCAATGATCCGATGAGGCATTTGACAATGAGCGAGTCGGCGTGGCGTTAAGCGAAACGTTATAATTACCCATCTGGGTCAAGGTTATGTTCGGAACTGGAGTACTACGTACGACGCTGTGCTAATTAAAAAGCAATCTATCAGCTAAGTTTCCTCCTGGCCTCCTCCCGATCCTCTGGCAACTGCATTCGTCACCTACTTGCCGCCCCGAGGCATCCCCAATGCGGTATTATTAAAACAATAAGCGACGACAATCGCCAGTTGGCCGATGGATATTGTTGGTAACACACTCCTCGACACATGGCCGAATGAATTCCCCGTTTTGGACGCGACAATTAAGGGTAATTATCTGTGCCGGGCCACATCGAACTGTCAACTCGGCCCAACGGAGCCCATTCAGTCGGACGCGGGTTCTGGTGAATGGAGACGAGTGGAAACCTGTTCCCCATCCATGAGTATACTCGGTGTTGCATTCAGTTTTTGTGTCGAACATAATGCGGCACCGGACTCATCAAGTTTCAGCTCTTTGCGGCTGTAGGATGAATGTGAGTGAGTCATATCACTCAATGGGTTTTCGCAATGAATGCAAATTTTAATATATTTTTTTCACGAAGAATGAAGCTGAAGATTTAGCAGACTTCCTTTATATCTTAGGGCTTGCAAAAATGTTTTCTCTTAATCCATATACTTTCTTTCTTGAATTCTAAAGAAGAAAACTAGTAATGATCATCACCTAGTCCATTAACTTCAATAAAAGTCTATATACGCATTCCGATACTGCATTCCTCGGTTCACACTTTATGATATATCAATTGGCACCGTACCATTCAGCAGTCCAAGTTGACTTTAAGTCGGTTCAAGTGTTGAAAGAACTTCTGAAGAGGCCTTATTTCAAGGAGCGCTCGGAGTGCTGATTGCAGACGAACGAAACACACTGGGGGATATGTGCATTATACTATATAGGAGCAGTATGTACAGGAACTTGTCATTTGGTGAACACGGTTCGCCCCCCGACACAAGGCGTGGCACTCTTGATTTTGATTAATGAGCTCGGACTCGCAGTTTTCTTTTTTCTGTTACTCGGTTGGCTGGTGTCTTTGGCTTTTATTTTGTTTATTTTGCTTATTTTCATTTGTTGTTTTCGCCGAAGAGCGGGCATTACAGGGGCCTGTCAGTGGATCAAGTGGGTGTTGGCAGCTAAGTAATTTAATTAGCATACCCCGAAAAATGGGGCCACACTGGGGGCGCAGCAAGGGAAAAGGGAAGACTTTCAACTCACCCACACCAGCCACATGGATCTTCTTCATCCAGGGGTATATAATCCGCTCGCCGTCGGTCGTCTCCGCCATCAGATCATCGTCGCTGTCTGAGTCCACGAGATCGTCATCGTTGTCGTTGGAGCCCAGCTCGTCCGGGGATCGATCCAGCATGAGCCGATCCTCCTCCGACATGTCGTCCTAAGAGAGTCAATCGAAGCATTGATCAGGCGCTCCCTCGCGGAGTATCTTCGGGGTACTCACGTTTTCGGATCCCATATCATCACAGCGCAATCGCATGCCCAGCTCTTGCAGTTGTTGGCCGGCAGGTACAGCTTCTTCAATGCGTTTCTCTAGTTTTAAGCCTGCAGGAAGCAGACAAGTTAAATTAAAGAACTCAACTAATTATTAGACTATATAAATATGACTTGATTAAAGCTGTTACTTCCATCTTTAAAGAGTTTCCGGTTATATTTCTTTTGATAAAGTACTTCCTGCCAGTACCTTCAGACCAGAAGTAATATAACAAATCATAATACATGGCTCACTGATAGTTCTAGAACTAGAACTGTATAATCTGTTTGAAAAAATTGTGTCTTTATTTAAATTGATAAGAAAAAAGTTTAATATGGACAGCCAATTATGAAAATAATATCCATTAGTATTTTTTATCTTGAACAATTTGTATTTCAGTTTTATAAAACTGAGTATGTCTTACTTTGTTTAAAAACAGCTAGGGGTCATTAAAAACTTGTAAAGCCAGCTTAGTAATCGATAGACAATGGCACTTGATAGGCAATGAAATATTTCAATAATTGAGGTTGGAAAAAATCCAATTATGCCGGTTACTAAGCTAAAATGGCTCTAATTAACTTAGTCTAAATGTTATTACTCTCTTTAAGTTAGTTAAAAGCTGATTTCTAACTTTAATTCTCCTTTAAAAGCTACCCCAGACTTAGCTAGACCAAGACAAATACAAAATAAATGGTCTATTATAAACTTATAAAGACTTTTTTATCAAGGCACCAACTAGAGCTAGCTGCTGGTTCCTGTCTAACTAAAGTTATTTGCCATAACCTCCGGTTATTTATTTTGATGTCCCCGCTAATCTATTGTAACAGGATCCCCTTTTTAGAGGACTCACCTAACTCTTGCAGTCCCAGTGCCGTGTTCGTTGGCGGTTCCGTGGAGGAGCACTGCAGCGGCAGGTCCATCATCTGCGAGTGCGGCGAGTGTCCTTGCGAGTGGGTGCTGCCCACGCTCCCGTTCGCCGCTCCATAGCCGCCACCGTAGCCACCGTAGTATCCATTGGCTGAGCCCGTAACCGCACCGCCTCCGATCACTCCGCCGCTTCCTGCTCCGCCGCTCCCGCTGCTGTTGTTGGGAACATTTACCGCCGGGCCGTATCCGTTCGAGGGATCGGAGTGCACCGCTCCGGCGGATATGAACTCGGGGGCGTGGTGCACGTAGTAGCCCAGGCTCTGGTGCGGATGGGCATGCGGATGCGGATGCGAGGGCGGAGTGGCGGCGGCGTAGTTGGAGCTGTATCCACCGGCGGACGGCTGGTGGTGTCCGGACAACGCACTATTGCTGTGGTGGTGCGGCAGCGAGTGGCTGTGCGAGTGCGAGTGGCCGTGCGGATTGTGGTGATGCGCCATGTAGTCGCTGACCATGTCCGCCGGATGCATGGCGTGCGGGTGTCCTGACATCCCGCCCGCCCCACAGCCGCCCACCGAGCCGCCACCTGACACCGCTCCGCTGCCGACGGCACCGCTCATGTGACCCGTGGAAGCGGTCATCGAGTAGTGGCCGTTGTAGTGATGGTAGTCATCGGCGACCGGCGGGAACTTGGGCTCCAGGCCATTCCCCATGGACATGGGGCTCTGGACGTGGTGCGGGGCATGCGGATAACCCATGAGGAATGAGCTCATGGCGGAGCACCTCCGAGATCTTCGAGTTCCAGAGGGGCTTGGGGTTTCCTTCGGGGTTTGTTTTAATCTTAGATATTGGTTTGGTCACTTTCACTCGATCTGCTCATATTCCATAGCTTTTGCCTTTAGTACAGTAATTATGGGTTACAAGCAGCACTTCTTGAAATGCAAATTTAGCTTTTTGTGATAATTATTTTATTTTTTTTAGATTTTGGATTCTTTATCGGATTAGTTAGCTCATTAAGAGCACCCTTGAGTGATTATATTTAAGATTATTTATTATCTTATCACTATTACTGTTTAAATTCAATTTGCACTTTTTTATTTCCTTGTTTTGGCACTTTTTTAAAGCCCACGCTTGGGATCTTGTGGTTTCCGAAGATAGCTTGATTAAAAACACTTATTTACGCGCTTAAAAAAACGATTCTGTTAAGATTTTTGAAAACACTGGGAGAAAAGTCGGACGCTTCGGCTTTACGAGTGCGCAGCGAACACGAACCGTTCCATTCGAGCCGTTCTTTTGTTATGCTCGTTCACGACAGCTCTCCGAGCGAGCGGACCTGTTCCGTTTCCTCTGCTGTCTCGCTTGCTCTCTCCCACCGCCATTGCCAGCGAAACGGGTTTCCACTGCCGCTGCAACAACAACGACAGCGAGAAAAGCAGCAGCAGAGAGCCAGACTCGAAGGACGGCCCACACACCCAGCGCAATGGAAGCAGAGGGAAGCAGGGGAATGGGAATGAACGTGGAAGGAGAGGCAAGAGCAGCAGCCATGTCTGTGTGGCTCTGCCTCTCACTCTCCTCGCACGCCATTTTCCACCACTGAACTGGCAGCGCGGGCGAGGAACAGGGAAGGCGATACACATATGCGTCGGAAAGAGATATCACGACTGTTGGTCACACCCATTTGGAATCGGTGTGCTGGCTACAGTCGAGTTCTGAAATATTGCAACGTTGTCTGACATAGGATACTTATTATAATATTCGTTTAAAAAAAGGTCGGTTGGGTTTTGGATCAATTCAATATTTTTTTGGGGGTTTTTTAGATAATATTTAATTAGTAGTTCTTAGTTATGCATTACTGATATTTTTATTGAAGCCCCAAAAGCGGCTTATGTCATATTCTTATATTTTTGCTTTATTTTAGAATTTATTAGCTTTACTTGGGGTCTATAGTCGGCCTTATCTTAATCCACAGAAATTGGTGACCGACTATTGTGTGCCAGTTTTAAACAGATCATTTCCGTCATCTTACTGATGAGCTAATAAATACTAAAATAACGCAAATATGGGTCGCAAAAATCAAAGACCTTTTATTTTACCTTACAAAAAAAAAGAAAGCTTCTATTCCTTAGACAAATATATTTGGCTCAATTATTTTAGAAATTTGTCTAAAACAATAAATAAACAAAACAAAATCTTCTAATTTTTACCCACCACTGTTCTTCTCGGCCAAACCCAAGTTACCAGCCTCGACTGTAAGTTCCCCTTGCAGATACAGCATTTCTGTTGTATTTTCGGTGTGCGTGTGTTGGTGCGAACGGCAGTCATGGCGCACGCTCCGAAAGTGGAGTCCAGCAAAAAAGAAGTCCGGCTCGAAGAAGCACCGCCCATTTTCAGAGGGCTTTCATCGATCCCGGGACAAGCCGCAAGTGTGGATATGGACCAGACCATTTATTTTCCACTTTCGGAGCGCGTTACCGATAGGAACATATAGCATGGACGCGTTCTGATGCAGCGAACAACAGAATCGATCTTGAAGAGGGGAAAGGAACCACTATTGAATGCCGATTTCTCCGTCTGAAAATCAGCTACCGAGTTGGAGAGCCTCCGCTGACTTGCAATAATTTCAATTGAACAGCGAACGAGTATCACTTTGGCATAATGTTCTCTTATGTGATTATTGTTGTGGTCTCGCTGGGGCTAAGGTGGTTATTGTTATTGTTGTTATCGTTACTACCGTGATTTTTCCCCCGATGCTGTTGTTGTTGCTACGGCGATGACGGGCAGATATTCAAATGAAGCAAACAATACATGGAAAATCGATAGAATGATTGTTGTTAATGCACGTCCAGAAGGTTGGATATTTAACGCTTTAATATTGTTTTTAGTAAATATTTAGACTGACTCACATGGGATGCTATTGTTACTATTCAAAACTACAGGCTTTTTGTGCAGGTTTCCGTAAAAGCTTTGGAAGATAGTTAATTTTCCTAGTCCTGTCCATAAAAATCGTATGATAAATACATCTTTATTTGTACTTATTTTCAACAGTTTCAAGATTTTGAATTTACATTTTTCGTATTTTTATAAGGTTTGGTTTATTTAACTTATAATTGCCCTGAAAGTCCATCAGTGTATTAGGTGAATTTCTTAAAAAATGGCAAGCAACAATGACTTTAAATCTACAATTATTTTTCCCCTTAACCCTTAAAAAAGAACATAAATTCGAGTCACACTTCTGGCGTGCGTTTTCTGTATGTGACTCTGCCTAATTGCCGAATAATTGAACCCACCCGAAATATCTTAACCCCCTCACAATTGGGTCCACGTGCTGTGCCACCTCCGCCATCAAGTCCATGTCTTTTCGGGGCAGGGAATATAGGAGGCATGGCCACTAATTAATCGACTTCCAACTGATTCGATTTTGATGGTCACCATCAAAACGTCATTAGGCCAGTTAAGTGTATAAAACTTAAATTTAGTGTGCGGTTCATATGAAGGTGTGAATGTTGGTTTTAGGTCTTCATTCAAAGTTAAAGAGCTCCGATTAATTAACTAGCGAATTTGTACTAATGGATGTTGCATGTTAACTAATCGTATTGTGTGGGTAATTATGCTCCTAATTTGTACTTATAATCTTGATCAAAGGGGATTGTCCCTAAGTTAAATTGTAAAGAAGTTTACATTATCAAGCATTGTCTAACAATATTGTGTAATTTTGACTTAATTTAAATATTATAAATAAATAAATAAATTTAAATACGCTTAAAACCTCGTTCTTGCACGATTGCAAAACATCTTTGATATGAATAGAAACTTATGATTTCCTTACATTTTAACATTTTTAAGTTTCTATGAAGTTAAACCTGTTAATTAATTATATGAAGCCACTTTTTCAATCTGATACCAACTTTTAATTTTGAAA
This sequence comes from Drosophila trapezifrons, assembly GCA_018874455.1. Classification (NCBI taxonomy): domain Eukaryota; kingdom Metazoa; phylum Arthropoda; class Insecta; order Diptera; family Drosophilidae; genus Drosophila; species Drosophila trapezifrons. Next base: position 49,800 of record JAEIIF010012239.1, read on the forward strand.
ATATAACTTTTGTTTAATTTTAATCAAATGCATGAAACTTTAATAAAATCAGACCATGTTTGAACAATAACAAATTTTGCTTGCTCCCAATTTTGAATTTTGAGAACGTAACCCCTTATTTTGTACTGAATCCAAGTTTCCCTTAATACGATTTCGCTTAACACGAGGATTTCTTGGAACGTAACCCCCGTGTTAAGCGAGGGCCAA
>JAEIIF010012247.1:0-10855 GCA_018874455.1 Drosophila trapezifrons
ATTTGAACTCGGATCGCAGGATTCAGAGTCCTGAGTGCTAACCATTACACCATGGAACCCTCTACCCAACAGCTGGCTCTACTTCAACAAAATATCTATTCTATATTCCCGAGAATTCTCGAACATTATTTATTAAATATATATCCCAAGACCTGTCTGTGACCGAATTTTAAATATGAAAGAAAGCAGCCGTAATCTCTCTACATTCTGATTCCCCATTCCACAGCTACTTGTAATAAAAATGTGAGATATATGCACAAATTTGAGGCTTAGCTGGAATCTTATATTATTCAGCAGAAATTCTTCCCAGAAGCAGCACCTGAGCCCCTCTTAAATATTAAATACATCCATATTCCCGATTCCGAACACACAAGTCAGCTTGATAAATATGTTTCAACATTTGAATATTAATTTTGGGGCCGGAGCTAATTCCCATTGCGGGCTTGGCCTCAATACCCGGAATCGATTTTCAGGTGGAAATCGGAGAGCTGAGAAGGGCTGCCCTTCGAGTGGAAGTTTGAGAGTCAATGGTTTTATGCTAATTGCCGAAATGCCCCGAACGTTGCTAATTGATAAACGCTGCCATTGGGCGCCGCAGAAGCCCCTCAATTAACATAATCTTGCCCAGAGCGCGGCAGTTGCATCTGCACCTGCACCACGACCAGGAGAGCCTCGGCTCTCGGGCCGAACAACTGTTTTGCATATTAATCGAGTTGGCCGAGAGCCGGGGAAAGGTGGCACGGAGCGGCATTTCAATTGCTGTTGCGTGAAATGCAACAATTTGTGGCAGCAGACAATCAGCATTCGACAGCCAACATCCAACATCGTCTCGCTGTCAATTCAATTCCGAACTCCGAATCTATCATTGGGCCGAGAGCCATGCAACAGCGTCTCGTAAGTGCGGATAAACTTTATAATTTTCCACTCTTCGTCTTCGTTTTGCAGCCGGCGCTACTTCTTTCTTTTTTCTCGTATTATTCGGATAATTAAGAAATTCTTGTTAAATTACAAGCTGCAGAGCTCGCAGCTCACGCAATGGCCGAGGAGCTCTCTTCCCCGAAATGAATCATTAAGTATTTAGTACCGATATTGAACACGAAGTTGCTGTATCAATATGGTTATAAATAAAATAATAAACAATAACCTTCTAGTATAAAAACAAGCCAACTCAACAGGAGTTTTGTACAAAAGAGCCTGTTTAAATTAGCCTACTTTATGCTGTTTTACTAAGTTGTACAAAACAGATGTTTGGGTTCAGCAAACTGCAGTTGAATCGCGTTAAATTTAAATTTAAATTTCGAGACAGAGAGCTCGAAATAAATGAAGACCCATGAAAGTGGCCAGGAGAGACCGAGATGATCTTGGCCACACACACATTTCAGGCCCAGTCACGCACTCGCATTTTCGCGACAATTACGCCGACTCGAAGCTAATGGGATTCTGGATTCGGGCCCAGTACACTCGGCTCATTACGTCCGAGTCGTAACCCATGCTGGCGCCAGCAGCTGGCTCCCCAAGATCGCTCCATTAGTCAGCTCCAGCGAATGGTGGCTAGTGGATAGTGGAAGTGGATTGACCTCGTCGGAAAAACGTGACATAATGCAAATCACGGGGGCCACCAGGTAGATAATAAGCCTAAGCTCAAGCTCTGGCCAGTGTTGGAGTTGGAAACCAGAGTTGGAGTTGGAAACCAAATTAATTGGCCGCTGCTGCACCGGGGCTCGGGCTCTGAATAAATTTGAGGACAGGTGGAAGAGATATTCCTGCATTCCCACACTCTGTTCTAATTTAACATATATTTTGATTTTTCATACATATGTTTTCCTAGGTTCTTGATTTTACATCTAAAGTTGGGTCGCATTGGGAGTGTTTATTAATTTACTTATTAAACTAAAGCTAAGCAAGGGAACTTCTTTGCCGCCGCAGATTCCAGGTTCCATTCATCCACCTCCTCACCAGCATGACTGACAACTCCAACAGCTCAATCAAGTCCACAGCCATCTGTCTGGAGTCTTCGGCTCTACAACTCCTAGTAGTACCCCCGCTTCCCTCGATGATTAGGCCCCAATTGGTCTAGAAACTATGCCAAGAATGCCAAGCACCTGCTGGCATCATTTTCTGGCACAAACGAGTTCCAAGTTCCGACCCTGAGAAATCAATGCAGTTTCTTCGCTCTTTCGGCCTTTGTTTATCGACTGCACTGCGAATGAAACGCTCGAACGTGTCGGATCTCGGAGCTCGGAGCGGGCTTAGAGCTGGGAGCTCTACGAGATGTTCCAAATTGACCAGCTGCTGCTGCTCCGGATGAAGCTAGAGCGGGGAGCCCACGTGATTCCCCCTACTTCGTACTTAATTTGACAATTTAACGGCCGGCGTTTTGTTGGGGCAATCATTGCGATCCGATCCGATCCGAACCGATTCGCTTCGTTTCGTTTCGGAACTTCCTTCCCACTCACTAAGTAGCCATAGAGATAACGCGTTTATCCGTCGAAACGCCGCCCACGCAACGCCCTCACACCTGAGTGCACTGAAAACTATTTTACAGAACTTACAGCCCATCCAGCTGGAAAATAGGTAGTGCCAGGTAGTCCTTAAAGCTCTCAAATAATTCTGCCAGGAATCTGATGGTAAAATCGAGTTAATCTCTGATGGACTCTATAACATGGATCACAATTTTTCGCTATTTCCACTGCATATTATCCATTGTACACGCACTGATCAGGTGCAACTTGTGATAACTTCTGCCTGTTAAAAGGAAAAAAACCACACTGTGTTAGGCCGCCAAGTTCAGCGAATTAATCTCCAGCGAACCGAATCGAGTCGAATCGAATCCGAGTCGAGGTCCATGGAAGTTGGCACGAGTTCGGAGCACTGCCAACAAATTGCGGCGCATTCCTGTCGCGCACACAGGTGCGGACATTAATTTGGCATTCCCAATTGTCGCGCATCAAATCGGAGTCCGGCAAGTCCCAGTCAGGCGGCAGCTGCGCCGCTTAATTGCAGAACTGATCGAGATCGAGATCGAGGGGAGAGCCTCAAATGGAGTGATCTGGTTGATACTTTGGCTAGAGACAGAGAGAAGAACCAAGACTAATAATGAATCACTCATATTGTAAAAGTTATATATCAGGCTAGGCTTAGAACTCCAGAAAACCAGACACACCATCTACCCTTTAGAAGCTGCCAGGGAATCAAGAAATAAATAGTCTTTGTGCGCAAAAGTGCCACAAAAAAAGAATGAAGAAACAATCCAAGTTTCTGGCCCCAACCCACAAGGGATTGGGTGAAAGGCAGGAGGGGGAGTAGGAACGCGCGTCCCATGGCGACGCGAAATCGAGAACTGCCAAGACAATGCCTGATTGTGACTGACAGCATAATTTATAGTTTTGCGATTTGAACTGCGTCGTAGCCGGGCAGCATTTGACTTTCATGCCGACAAAGCCAGCCCCGAGATCCATCTCCATAGAGCTCCTCCGGCTTTGGTTCCACATCCAAGACCGAGTCCATGTCCATCAAAGGCCGCCGTGTACATGTGTCCACTCCAGCGTGAGGAGCCAATCAAATGGAAACGTACCGAATCGGAACTTTGTGTGTGGCAAAACCACAGCTGTCATAACTGACAGCGGTCATCTGAAGCCTCAGATCTGGGATCAGAGCTTCGATCGTCATCGCCATCGCCATCGCCATTACCATCTCCATTATCATGGCGATGGAGCCAAGGTATGCAAATTGACCGAGGAGGCCTATCAGATGTGGGCCTCATTAGTGGATCGCTTTGGCACTCTGGCCATTAGCAACACCTTCGACTAGTTAATTATGGCACTGGTCATAAATCCGCGATAGATGCGCCTAACAAGATCCAGCCAGGGAGATACGGATACACCGGGAGAAACCTTTGAAGTGGTAAGTATGGATATGAAGGAAGATAAGCACGCTGCTATATGAAACAATCACATTTCAGTGATCCAGATCGCATATCTGCTTCACTTTGCATATGATCTTCAAATCCATATGTGTGGACACCAGTTTTTCGCGGTGTACGTCTATTGATGGACTCGGTTCGATTTTGAGCTAGTGGGTGTGTTATATGCAAATGCCAACGCAACTCCAGCCGAATTCTGAAGCGATAAAATCCGCACGTAAATAAAAACAAAAAACGATACAAGCGAAAAGCCAACTTACAGGCACAGCCTTTGTGTCTTGCGAGTATTAACGTATTTTGTGGCTTTTAGCCACGTGCGGTGCTCTGGCGTTCTCGTTCTCTCCCTCTCCCCCCTTGAGATCTCCGTAGACGGTTTTATTTTATGGAAATTAACATTTTTTAATGGGTTTCTTTTTCAGGCCAGACCGAAGACCGGCGCACACAGTATTTTTTCTGTCGGAGCGGAGAGCCGCCGCCTTGTCATGCTGCACAATGTGAGAATTTGTGGAGTCTCGGGATGCGATGTGCTGTGATTTCCCCACCGTCAGATCGGCAGCCGAAAGTGCTACATGTTGCGTGCTGCTTTGGGGAAAAGTCCAGCGCACAGGCATCGATTTGGACAGGTTTTGGGCCACCCGAATGCAGTTTTAACGGTGGTCCACTCAAATTTACTGTGGTGAAAGCGGCCGCATGAAGAGAGACGCCACCTAGCGGTCGGCCTGGACCTGCTCGCCAGCGAAATAACAACTTGGGAATTGTAAGTCAAATCAGAAATGTTTTCTAGTGTTCAATCTTTGAGAAGTATCTAGTAAAATTTGGTTCCTTCTGGTACAGGCTAAGCGAACTACAAACTATATTAAAGAATTTAAATAAGAAGAATATTAAAATAAAATATTAAACATTAAATGTTTGGTATTTTTAGGTTTTACTTGATTAAACTAAAGAGACCATTGTACATTGTGACACAAGAACCGGGCAGTCGTTTGTCTTGATCGTTTTGTATCATCTTCTTCTCCTGAATAATATCAAAATTCTATATTTGCATAAAAAGAAATTAGATTAATTGCTATCGAAATCAATTTGGACATTTTAGAAACCAATGCTAAAGACCGCGTAAGAATCAATCAATCAATCATAGACACAGGGCGCTTGATCAAGCAGAATGCGGCATGTTTCAGTTCGAAGCGGAAAACTCCAATGATAATAACAACGATGCTGATGCTGATGCTGATGCTGATACGGAGCCAGATAATGATCGCTTCCACATGGAACACAGTGCCGCTCGAGGCGAATCCAATTTTCGGCATATTCGAACGGAAAATGCGATGGGAAAATGCAACTGAGCGGCACTCGAGATGGTGTTTTTTCGAGGGAAATGCATCTCGAGTGGCCGTCGAAGAGGGGGAGTTTGACAAGTGCAGCGATCGCATTACACGATGTAACATCGGATGCTGGAAAACCAGTCCAGTCCCCGACTATCTCGATCAATCAATCTGCAATTTAAAATCGATTAACAGAAAAGAAAACGGAAAACGACAAGCCACAAACGGCAAGGAAACCGGCTGCGGCTGCGACTGCGACTCCTGTCCTGTCCTGTCCTCCACTCAGTTGAGATGTTGTTGAAATTTGGATGCCCCAAGCAAGAATACCCGTAGAGCCGAAGCCCCGAAAAAGAGCACGCAACAGCAACAGAAACAGCAACGCAGATCGAACATAATTACAAGCCGGGCCCAAAATGGTCTTGACTCGGGTTCCCCGTGTGCTCTGCTCTCCACTCCAATTCCAATTGTGTGCTACGATGTATAGTTATGTCTCTGGGAGCTCCAAGATCCAAGATCCGAGATCCGAGTGGAAGACAATGGCCTGCGACGGAACCGACAGCAGGTTCAATGACAGCCCGCGATAGATAATCATCATCATCATCGCCGGCACTATGATAATTCATTAAAAATTTGTCTTTTCGCCGTCTCCTCTTGAGTCTTGAAGCTGTTTTCTTGAAGACTAACCAAAAAAGAAAAGAAAAGGGGAGAACATGCCCATCCCCGCCAAATAGTGGTGATTTACCAACGGAATATTCGTTGGTTCTCTAGATCCAACTCCTATTGAAAGTATTCACATTCGGCTGCAAATAAGCTTTGAAAATTAAAAGTTAATGGAATCTCTGTTTCCTTTGGAGGCAAAGTTTAGAGAAGTACCCCGATACATACTCAACCTAATGCCCAGAGATCGGAGATACACACAAATAAGATGGGCCTGTACATATGCCCGTACATATATTATGTACTCCCTGCCCTATTATGTACTCCCTGCCCTGGCGGCCCCAACACACATGTGCAGCGGCAATCAAAGATCTGTTTATTGTTTACAATGGTCGTCGCCACCCCTTGCCCCACTTGCTCCTGCACTCCGGGGCGGAATGCCGGAATACCGAGATCATTTTTAGCTGGCCAGGCACGTGCCCTTTCCGCCACCATCGCCACCATCGAAAAGTGCAGATTCGAACTTTTGGGCTGCCGTCCGATCATCTCATTACAATTAAGAATTTTATTTAGCGAGGGAGAGGGCAGCGAGCGGTGGCACTCAATAATGTGGCTGTGGCGGGAATCCGAAATGGAATTCTAGTTGGAAGATGAACCGACCGAAGGGAGGGCACGTTGCTTTCGGAAATATTATGTTGCACTTCGTGCACACCAACTTCGATCCACCACACAACATCCTCTATTTCTCAACAGCAGTGGAAACTGATAACTCTAGGATTTATAAAGTTGAAGTTTTCGTAGAGGATTAACGCCTGATGCTGGGCCCCTGCTCCTGGCGTCTGTCTGCTTGTCATCCTGCTGCCTCTCGTCAAGTCTGGCCAGTTTGGGGAGTTGTCGTCCCGTAGGGCCACCCTGCTATTGCTTTCTGTAGCCCTGACAGAATGAAATTACTTCGAAACACTCCTCCAGTGACTCTTTCCGCTCTGCCCCATAATTCCTCTGATGTCCCCATTACTTTAATCCGACAACTTCTTCCCTTAGTGCCTCCTCCCGGCCATAACTCCAATTCCAATGGAATGGCATTAGGTCAGCCGCCTTAGCTCAACGACTTCAGCCTCAACTCGTTTGAGTCTCACGCAATTTGCTTTGAACAATTGCTAAATTGACATTTGCCGTCTGCTGGCTGTATAGTCGCAGACCTACACACATGTGTGCCTGACTTGTTGCTCCAATTGAGCAGAAATTGCAAATTTCGCCTAAAGAAATTTCTTCTATTCACTCTCTCCTCTCCTCTCTCGTTTTTGTACCCTATACATGCCGCATATAGCTGTTGTGTGAAGGATCAGAAAATAAATGAATTATTTTATGATCAATTATAATCTTAAGAGCATTTACCTTGGGTATTTCCGACCCTCGCAATGATAAAATCGATATACGATTTTTTCGATAGATCTTTTATTCCATGAGAAATCGGCGAGCAACCTACGATGGTCGCTGATGGTTTTTAATTACATGGGAGCTCGCGCAGACTCTGCCTCTCGTAGCCCCCTGGTGGTGCTCCATTCCCATGACCACAGTATATAGTATATTATATAGCATATACTGTACGGGTTTGGCGACCGACCAACAACGGCAATTAACAATCTTTTGGCTGCGACAACACTTAACGGGACAGCATTTTGCGAACGCATCGATTACCGGAGCTGGACCGAGCCAAGCGGAGCTACGCACCTGAAGGCGTTGCTTGGGCAGGTGAAAATCGAGTCGAGATCGGGGAAAAAACCAACAAAGTCGCAGCAGCAGCTACGCAAATTTTACGCAATTGAGGACACAGCAGCAGAAACGGCAGACAGCCATGCACAGTGGCCAAAAAATGCTGTTTGAATCGGTTTGTTTTCTAATTATATTTTCAGATTTCGGGCAGTTTCTTGGCATTCAATTAAAACATAAATCAACAATTAATGCAAGATTTTAATAATTTAAATGGCTTCAAGAAGTGGCATCTCTCCACTGTGCTTGCTGAAGAAAAACTTCAAAAACTGAAGCAAACCTTAGCCATCAATCAGAAGCACTTGAAATATGGCAAAAATACATCACGTATACGATCGCATCGAGAGTTGGCTGGCCGCTGGCTGACCCCGAAACCCCAACTACTTGTCTGACTGAGAGCCCGGAGAAGCCAAAAACCAAAACCAGCCAAAAAGCCAAACACAGAGCCACAAAAAAAATTCAAAAACATTTGCCAAAACAAAACAAGAACAGGCCAAAATAAGAGTGGAGTTGTGGCCCGAAAAAGTGGCGAGAAAATATACATTTATCGCTATAAAGAGGCCATGAATCTGTCGTTCGGCTTTTCGTGCATCCGAAGGTTTTCATTGCGCCCTGATAATAGATAAATAGATAGTCTGTAGTCTTTTCGGAACCCAATACCTCTGGGTTCCTGAGGAACTGTCGGATCTGTCAGACCTCTCAGAACCAAGTCCAAGGGTCTTTCGGAGAACGAACGTCCAACTAATCTCTAATAAGTCTCTATTCTCAGGAGGTAGAATGGAAACGAAGAAAATCTACGCTTCATTTTTGACAGGAAACTACGATCACCATGCAAATGAAACCTCTGCTGATCCCTGCTTGAACCCGTTTCCATCTTGCTTTCCCATTCAACTACACAGGAACAAAATATTGATCATTTTACTTGCTTTAACATGATTTGAATTTTAATAGAGATTTTCTTGAAATGTATTGAATATAAAATTTTTATCGTATTTATCTGTAAAACCTGTTTAAACCTGTCAAATATTTTTGATGATTTGATCAAATTAAGAACCAAATTAATCTCCTTCTCGTGCGAACAAGTGTTTCCTTCAGTGTACGGTAGTTCTCCAATGGGAGAATCACTTCCCAGGCATAACGGAGATCGGCGATTGATGGGATGATTGATGGGCTGCCCAGCTAATCAGATTAGCTGGATGTCGTAACCCGGCGAGCTATTGGACCGTAGCCAATTGGTCACCGATCTTACCCAGGGGTATTCACTTACCTGGCTGCACCTGCGGCTAAGACGAAGGGCGGAGGCTGCGGCTGCGGCTGTGGCGATGCAACAGTTGCGGTTTCATGTCGACCGGAAGCTTGAGCTGGCCACAGAACTGGCAGGATATGGGAGGATGTTGGTCTCCTGGTCTCTTGGATTGCGCAGCACTCCTCCCTCCCAGAGAGAGAGAGCGAGCGAAGACTGAGCGCAAGAGAGGGCTTCAACCTCAAGTGTTGTTGGCCACTTTTCACACGCTTTCACTTGAACAAAAAACACACAAAACAAACCGCTGATGCTCTTTCCCGTCTTCTTTGGGTGCCTTTTCTCTCTCTCTCGCACTGCGATTTAGTTTTTGTCACCCAAAGCAACAATAAAACAATCAAACAAACATCCTCGGGGACAGCGGCCAACAAACAAGTGATTTTAAGTGCGCATACGCAAACACAAACAAAGCCACGGAACGCGCTCACGTAAAAAACAATAGTGTGTGGCGGCAGCAAACACAAACAAAGTCAAGAGTAGCGTCAGCAAGCCGGCTTTGCACGTTCGCACGATTTCGAGTTTGAAAAACAACTGAAATGAAATTAGTGCGGAGCACGATCAGTGCTAGAGGTGGAGAATCATCGATTACACATCGATGTTTTTGAAATTCTACAGCCAGCTCAGCCGCCGCCAGGTGGCGCGCAATTAACACGCCCTCTGGGCGGTCAGATCCGGCAGCGCAGCTTGGTGGGAGGAGCGGCTAAGCAATATCTCTTGTTCAACCTTAATTAAATAATAAGTCTAAGGTTTTTATTAAATAACTACAAGCCTCTACGATCTCCAAGGAACATATACCCACCATAAAATATGAGGTTACCTTTTACTATCCACAGATACGAAAAAACCACAGCGAATTCTTAAACCTTTCGAAAACAAATAAGACGCCAGGTCAATATTCAAGTGGCGCCATTTCTCTCCAGCGGAACATTAGGAAAAATATGGCTTGCCTGTTCAGCTGGTCTTACCACCACGTTCTATTGGTTTGTGCCCCTGCTGAGCTATTTTTAGACATGAGAAGTCATGCACTCGATGTTATAATTCTCAAACGTGGATTCCGCAAAGCAGAGTAATAAATAGCGCAAATATCCAATGCCAAGTACACATTGACAGGATCGGTGACGCTTGCACCAACAAGTGGCATTGGTCTTTTGCTTTTTTTTGTAATTTGTATACAAGTTAAAAGATAAGGAACGGAATACTTAGTTCTAGAAACAGGAGCTGTACAAATAGATAAATACTAGCAAATAATCGCTGTTAAGCACCGTTTTTTTTTTAATAAAAAAAAGATTTATTTTTGCCATAATGAATAAAACCAGTTTAGGTGCCATTAGTTCTACGGACATGGGTAAGGGTAAACAGTTTCCCTACGCACTAGGATTAGTATTGCTCCGTTCGCTCTAGTCAATGCATGCGAGGAGGTCTGGTATTACGGATATTCGGCTACATGTAAAAACACTTAACTAGGTTCGGAGACGAGCAAGGACTAAGTATGCATATCTTCAGATGCGTACAGATAGAGATTGGGATATGTACTTAGGGCTAGCAAGCTACTTATCCTCTAGGTATTCAACTAAAGTACTGACAAAAAAAAAGGGGCTTTTGGTACACTCAAGACTAGACTATACAATTACATAGGGGCAGAAGGGCGGAATACGAAATGGGAGTGGGAGGGACGGGGTCTGGGAGAGAGGTGGAGAAACAACGATGTTTTCGGACATCGATGTTTTTTGATGTTTCCAAAATAAACATCGATGAAAAAAACTTCGCTGTTTTTCGATGTTTTTAACAAAACAGTGATGTGAAAAAACATCGATTGTCGCCATTAAACATCGATGTTTTCAAAAATTTCAAAAACATCGATGCATCGATGTTTTCATCGATGTT
>JAEIIF010012293.1:0-13124 GCA_018874455.1 Drosophila trapezifrons
AATTTAAATGAATTAAAAAGAAATAAAAAAGAATGTATTTAATTAAAATTCCCAAGTACTTATTCAGGTATATAACCAAGCAATATTTATAGGTCCAATCAGTCACGAACATTAGTTTTAATGAAACATTTGTCTCTTTATATCATGGAATAATACTAAATACCAAGTTAAAGGTAGTTAGAAATTTATTTAATTAAAATCAAAGGCATGATTTAATTAAAAATGTATTTTCCATGAATATGCAAATGTTTCGCTAATTAAATACTCGCAATTTGTATCTAAAATGTGCTTTAAAGACTTTGTCAATCATTTGGCCTAAATTATACATAAATACTATCGTTATTGTTGAGTGGTCGGGTCAAGTATTCAATTCCTGATTTATTCATTCCTGATTATTTATTTAGCACCACTAAGCGCACACACAATGTGTCTTTGTGTGGGAAATATACACACATGTGTGTGTGTGCTGATCGGTTTTGTCATTTCATCAGCGAAATTGGAAAAGGATTCCTTTTGGCATCCATCCTTGGCTCTCGAGAGCGTTCAGCGTTGAGTTTTCCCCATTCGGCATTTGCCACATTTTCCCATTGAGGAAAATTCCCTTAACCTATACATATATGTGTCGGATTGGACCAGCTTCGGTTTTATTGTTAACACTTTGATGCCGAAAAGGGAGTCTCAATCAAGGCGATTTACTGTTGCAAATGTGCAAAGCAAATGCAGCTGCAACAGCAAATGCAACGAAATGCGCTCAAGTCACAATGTTGCATTCAGAAATTGATTGGCTTTGAACGAATAAAGGCTGGAGCTGAAGCTTGAAGCTGGCAAGGATTCCCCCTTCGGGAAAATGGATATAAAGTGAAGGCAGCAAGCAGATCCCATTGAGATATGCTTGGGCAGATGGAAAATCAAATGAAATTACCTACCGTCGTCGCAGGGGACAAAAGACAAAGTACTTAAGAAACTTGCCTACTTCTTGGGGGGAATGCCCCATCTTCCATGCAACACGAATGCAAATTCTAATTAAGCACAAAAAACGACACTCGCCTTTCACCTGAAACCCAAAGGGGAATGGGGGAAAAAAATACGGGAATTGGATTGCAGGGAGCAGGAGAGCCAGAGAGCGGGTTCAAGGACACGGGGCGAAAGGGCAAACAACGAGAGTCGTGTCGAGTTGCCACTGTTGACTTGATTATAATGATAAAATCTAATTAAACAAGTTCAACTTAAGATGTCAACTTAATTTACAAATGCCCCCCCCCCCCGCCTTAACCCTTGGAGAATCCCGGAGATTCCCAGAGATCCTGTGACCCGGCTCATCCTTCTATCCCATCTTCCACGGCGTTGTCTGTCAGCAGCACAAACATCCTAATTACCAACTTTTTGCCAAGACTTTGGCTGCCATCAATGGAAAGGCGGGCGACCGGGGCGTGGCAGTGGGCCATGGATCGTTGGGTCAGTGGAGCGCTCCACTTTACATGTTTCGATGTCATCGTCGTCGTTGTAGCCGTCGTCGACTAATTACGTTTTGTGCCCATGGACAGGCGTCACCTAATGACCCAAAGCTGCCTACCGAATCGAAGGGAAAGCAGGGGAAACTCAATGGGACCAGTAGAAGGGGAAAGGCGAAGGAAAAGCGGGGAAAAAGCGGGGAAAAAGCGGGGAAAAAGCGGTGAAAATGCGTGCGAAAGAGAGAGTGGCCCTCTCGTTTTGTTCTTGTTTTGTGCTACGCACTTTTTTGCCTCTCTGTGTCCCGGCTCAAAGTACATTTCTAATTACCTTCATTACATTGAGTGGCTCCCCCTGTCGGCCCTTTGGGTCAAACAATAAAGGGGGCAGGGGGAGGGTTATCCAACGCATGAACGCCTTCTGCAGAAATTGCAAGGGGTCAAAGGGGGCGGAGGTCGCTGAGAGATAGAGGAGAAAAATGTTATCACCAGGCCTGCTGATTAAGTAATCGATGCAATTATGCAATGATGATGGCAACCTGATACTTATCGGGCTAAAATAATCGATAGGTGGTTATCGAGGAAGATTTCTATATGATAAATCTGTAAAATGAATAAATAATATAGAAAATATGGTTAGCAGTATTTATACATTATATTTCAAGTTAAGCAAAAAATGTTTTAATCATCGATATTTTCGATATTTCGATATTTTCGATTATTTCGATACATTGTCTAAGTAATCAACATAGATGATGATGCTTCTATATTAATTTTTAACGGTATTAGTTCTAAATGTCTTTCTTTCTATCGATAAATGTATCGATACCACTTTTCACGGACTTCTATTAAATATTTTCAATATTTTCTCATTTCAGTTAATCCAGGATTCAATATTAAATGTTCGTACTGGCTAAAATGAGGGATTAAACCGCTTAAAACGAGCTTAAATTTACAAGGTAAGTCTTTAAGGATTATGTAATTAAGTTAGACTCGCACTTCTAATTTCTGTTCTTCGTATTATCCTTGTTCTTGTCCAGTTCTTTCTACGCTTCTTCTGCGCTTATTTTCCTTGTGCAGCGAATAGTTTTTGTTGGACTTTTCCTTCTACTTCGCCTAATAGCTTTGAAATGAGTTTGGCTTTTTTTCCCCTCCGTTATTCCGTTTGCAGTTTGTTTGTCGGTTTGTTTGTTTGTTTGTTTGCTGTTTTTGTTTGTTGTTTGTTTGTTGTTGTTTTAGAGCATTCGACTCATAATGCAGGCGATGGCTAAAAGTTCATTAAACGAAGTTTTTTTTGGACGGAAATTGTCAGTCTATGGACCTAAGTATTACCTGTTAAAAGGGTAAGGGTAAAGGGATTAAGAATGTGCACGAAAAGGTATAATAAAGTGGTTAGATTTGGAAAATGTAAAAAAAATTCAGGATAAACTCTTATTTTTACATATTTTTCATAATAAATAGAGTTAGAACTAAAGAGCTCCTCAAAAGGGCTTACACAATAAGGAAATATTTATAAAATATATCCAATAATACTACCTAATACCTTGTGTTCAAATATACCTTTATTTTTAGCTTAGAGGGTAATCTAAAACTTATTCTTTCCACAACTTGGCCGCAGACACCATTAGCGGTTGTCCATGCTCCAAATGGAAGCAATTCCCCCGATTTTGAGCTCCTTTCCCTTTCCCTATTTTTTAACAACTATTTTTCAGCATATGGTTGGAAAAGTTTGGGTGCATTGGCAATCAAATGGAGCTACTGCTGCTGCGACTCTTTGATTTCGGTTTCAATTGGTTGGCAATGCAAATGCAAATGCCAAAAATGCCAAAATCCCAAAATCCCATTGCTCATACGCCCAGTGTGTCCGCTGCTGGCACATTTAAGCCTCAGGTTTCACCCATTTACCCCATTTTGCACCCCTTTTCTGGTACATTTTCAAGCAGCGACCACTTTTGGTGGTCGTTTCAAGTTTTTATCCTTATTTATCTTCATAAAATATTCATGCACTTTGCTCTCCTTCAGTCTCTCCGCATGTCCGTGTGTGTATGTGTGTGTGTCCTTTTCTGCTTTTTCCTCTGCTGAAAAGTGGATGTGGAAGCCACTTGAACTTCGGGATTGAGCACTCAACACTCAACACTCAGGTGCCGCCAGGTGAGCTTCCTTTCAGCGTCCAGTCTGGATTGTGCTGCTGCTTCTGCTGCTTTTCAATTAAAAATTGTTTTTCACTACATTTGAGTTGATTGATTTTTAATTGATTTCAATTGAGCAAGCCTCTTGGCCAAAAGGGGAGAAACTGGCCAGGTGCCACAGGATGTGGAGGTGGATGTGGAGCTGGAGCTGGAGCTGGAACAGAAGCTTTTAAGATGCCTCCCCAGGGAGGACAAGGAAATATGAAGAGCCCAGGCAAGGACTCTGGGTATTTTTTTTTTGCATTACTTTGCATACTCTGTCGATAATGGGGGTAAAAATAAGGGTAAAAAGAGTTTCACATTGTGCAGGAGGTATTCCTTATTTAATTCCTGGAGATATTCCTTAAATACCCCGAAAACTCGTTAGTTAAATAGTTGAATACTTATATTTGTAGATATTTTTATTTATTCAATATAAAGTGGTTTAAATACTTGTCTTTCTGCTTATTTTTAATAATTTAACTTGCTTCTTTTACATTTTTAGAGTATTTAGACATTCCTTGTCGCCTTTGGCAATATTTTGTAAGTTGTTATCTCCCGAATGTTGTTGCTCTTCAGCCGCATTGCTTATTTATTATTGACAACCCTCTCGACTCACAGAAAAAACCCCTTGAAACCTCTCGGATATACCCAAACCCTCACCCACAGGATGCAAATTGCATGAGCGGTGTCTGCGGCTTTTGTGGCTCTGGCTCATAAATTCTTAACGAGGATTTTTGGGCATTTGAATAAAAAAGGAGCGGTGCCCGGGGGGAGCGGCGGCCAAGTGCAGTGTCGAAATGAAATTTCAAATTAGAAACTAAAGTGGAATGTTGTTAAGTGAATTTTAATTTGCCATTATCACGGGGAAGGTGGGGGGGAAACACAGGAGCAAAAGTATTTCAGCATTTCAGCACCGGATGTGTTCCTAAAAAAAAAAAAAAAAACAAACAAAAAAACAAAAAAGGGTTGAATAAGCGAGACAAAAGGCGACAAAGGCAAACTTGCGACAAAAGTTTGTGCAAAAAAAACAAAAAAACAAAGCGTTGGGGGAAATGTAACAGCCCGGCTTTTTCAGTCGCAGCAACAAACACACAAAAAGCAGCAGCAGCAGGGGGAAAAATAAAATAAAATAAAAAGCAGGCAAGGTCCCTGGGCAACCCTTCTTTTGTCATGATATATTAGCAACAAGCTGGCAAAAATTGAAGTTAACCAAGGCGAAACAAACAGGGCGAGTCCTGCTACACAGGACTACAGATTATGTTTAGCGCTTAAAACCAAGGATATTATTTACACGGGGTAGCAGGCCTCACTTCCTGTTTGGATTTTCCAGGGAGAGATCCCCCTCTAAATCACTTTACATCTTCAGAAAATATGTATTAATTTGTAGGATCCCTGGACACGTTGATTGAAAATCGCTGTCACAGAACAGATAGCGATCGATCATTCTCCTTTCCTTTACGCGCTCTGCCTGACAGGGCCACACGGCGCATGAGTGATATTCTTTAGCCTGCAAAAAAGGAGGTTTTTAGAGAGAATTTAAAGCAAGAGTCAGCAGAAGTTCGGCGGCTGTCGCTTGTTACCTGTTTAATTTATGGCAGGACCTGTCAATATGTGTGTGTGTGTGTCCCTTTTCCCTTGATTTTCCCCCCTAATTCAGCCAGCTCTTGGGGCCAACCATCCTCTGTCCTGCCTCTCGAGCATTTTTCCTTTCTCTGTTTTTGCGTTTTTGTTCCTTGTGCCTTGAATTATGACAGAGCAGGAAAAAGGACATGCAGAGAGGGAGGGGCAGAGGGAGTTGGGCGGGGCAGGGGAGAAGTTATGGGCTACACATGTTGCTGTCTAATGTTGTTGTTTATGCCATCGCCGAGGACGTTGTCGTTGTTGTTGCCGCTGCTGGAATGTGTAAGTAAGAAAATTGTTTTTGAAATGGCTAACAAGCTATTAGCAAACAAACAAAGGCGAAATGATGATGATGAGGGAGGAGGGCGGAGGCGTGAGGGTTGGCAAGTGACATTTAAGCGATTCATGCTCTTGTTTCTCCGCTTTCTCTCTCTCTCTCTCTCTCTCTTGGTTGCTCCTCCATCAATCACAGATTGTTTTTGTCAGAGAAAAAAAAAAAAAAAAAACAAGAAATAACACTGGGCAATGATTTATGAAAGAACTATCGAAGGCAGGGCTAAAATAAATTCCAGCAAAAGACAAAAGGCGTATCCCTGCTGGGCAGACAGAAGAATCTCGAGAATGCTCGAAACTAGGACAACAATCGGAGATGATCTCATAAATCAAAGGACTGTTGTTCCTTTGGTCAATGCAAATTGATTGGCAAGGAGAGGTGTTCTTTTGGTGACGCCATAGCATTGAGATATTTAAAATAAATCTGGAATTTACCAAAGGAAAAACAACAAATAAAATATGTACATTTTTCAGTTACCCTTGGAAAAATATTAAATAAAATCTGAGGACATATTAAGGCTGCCCTTTGAAAAGCTGTCACATGTGTGCTTAAAAGGGATTTTAGATTAGAGCCAAAATCAATTAGAGCTCTTGGCAACCTTTAAGCCCATTTTCCACTCGCATTTGGCTCCTTTGCAGATCCAATTATGGTAATAAAAAAACAGAAATTAATGTCATTTTATGCCACTGAACCTTTTCAGGACCTTACCCTATTTCTACCCCATTTCTAACCTTTTCCCTCCCATTTTTTGTGCTCGCTGACCAACAGTCTCACCTTGACTGGGCGGGGCGGGGCGGAGCAGCCCCAAACAAATGACAATCCAAATTATTTTGACACCATTACCAAAAATGCTTGCGCACAAATACACTGCAAGAAAGCCGGCGGGGGAGAAAAGGTAGTGAATAACACACACACACAATGGACAAAAGCACAAAACTCAAGTGGCAAGCGGCTATGGAAGGGATATATATGTATAGGCAGGGCCCAGACATCAGACATAGCAACATATTGTGCCATGTAGCATGCAACAACACCGACAACGACAACGTCAACAGGGCAGGGCAGGGGAAGAGGCAGGAGGAAAGGCGGTGGGAAAAGCCGTAGACAGACAGCGAGAGAGACACACGCTCTGGGAAATTGTCGAGGGAGGGAGAGGACAGTCCAACTGTCTGTCTGTCTGGCTGTTCCCCTCCCTTTCTATCTGTCTGTCTGGACGGTCGGTCTACGTGCGAGAATGAAAATGCCGGGGAAAATTCGGAGGCCGAGCGAGGGGGAGAGGAGAAAAAAAAAAACTAGGAGCACAGGAGCTCTCTCTGTCGCGGGCTCTGCTGCAAATTGCCAGTTAAAATTTTGCTGACATGTCAGCAGCAAACGTCAAACGCACCATGGGAATCCCCCCAGTTTCAAGCAAGAGGCAGTGAGAGAGTGAGTGAGATAGAGAGAGAGAGAGAGAGACAGTGAGCCAGGAAGACAGAGACAGAGACACTCGATGGGGACAAGTGTCAAGTGGAGTTTTACGAGATTTGTTTCGATTTTGTTTAGCCCCGTTCAACGGGTGTCGGGTGTCGCCATCGATGAGTGTTGAAATTATGAAGCGAAACAATCGGGTTATCGATTCGATTGTCTATCGATAAGTGAGGGAGCTAAATTGAAAAGAAATTGTAGCATATGGCCATGATTTATGGCTTACTAAATGGGAATTTAATTGAATCTCTTTTGATTCCTATATTTATGAAGGCTTTGGTAGAGATTACTTGATTTGCTCAAGCAAAATATTCGTGTTATCGTTTACTTAGTTATCGATAAGTGAAAAATATTATTGTTTATAAGCTCCTTTACTTTAGTTAATTTTTAATCCTAAGATAACTACTTATTTTTTAAATCCTAGCTCATATATTAAAGCTCTAGGACTAAGTAATATTCAGGCCATCGATTTATTGTCTATCGATCAGAAGACTAAGTATAGAAGCCCACGGACTTGTTACAATTCAGTTGATCTATCCTCCAAATATGTTTCCATTTAAAAGCAGATGAAAATGTGCATTTGCGCAGATTTTAATGGTAATTTTAGCACAATTTTCCCACGTCGAAAAACCCATTGACACATAAAAGCACTCCCTGATGGATAATATATATGTTTTTATCTGTCCACAACTCCGATCCATCAATAAAATCACATTTAGCGGATGGAAAATATTTACGACTCTAAACATGGCGACCAAACCGACCACTAATTAAATACAAATCTGTGCAAAATGGCCAGCAAATATATTTTGGGAACTCGACTAGTTTAATTACCGTGGCATAAAGCCAAACAAAATGATATTGCACGGAGGAGGGCATTATGCTGATTATTATTATGAATGAGCTGGGCTCTGAGTGCTCGAAAGGCGACAAAAATCGGGGGGCATTGGAGGCCTTAAAATGCTCGCGAGGCACTCTCGTCGACTTGACTCGGGGCCAAGAAGCGACCTTCGGCTGCCAAACGCGGGGTAAATATTGACTCACAGCCCTGCTTAATCGAAGCCAAATTAAAAGCCAAACATAAACACACGACCCCCTCATTCGCTCATTCACTCACTTGCTCATTCAGTCAGGCAGTCAGTCAGTCAGTCAGTCAATGAGCCAAGGGCAGCGTTTAATAAACTCTGAGCGTGTCGAAAAAAAAAGAAGAAAAATCCAAGAAAAAACGTGAAACGAAACGAAACTGCATTCCAATGTGGGTGAAGATAATAATAATGATGGCTATATGGTGATAGTAACGATGGCTCTTTGGAGGATGATGCTATATATGATGGGGTCACAAACAGCCAACAGCGCCAGCTCGTCAAGTATGCAGGGCACCGCGTGTGCGGCCAATAAAATTCAAAAACTAAAAATGCTGAAAGCTGAACGATGAACACTGGATACTGAAAAGCCAGCCAGCAGCAGAGTAAAACTAAAGTAAAGTAAAGTGTGATAAAATGTCATTGAAATGTCAGTTCAATGAGGTGGGAGAATGGCTGGAATACGGGGGACTGGGGGCCACTAGAAGAACTCAGCTGACAGAGTGATCACTTGACTTTGGTCCGGTATTTCTCTATCTCTCTATGGTTATGACAGATTTATGGGGCACTCTCAGCCAGTGAATTATGGGTGCACTTGGCATAAGTATATAAATATATTTTAAATATATTTTAAATACTTGGTATTTGTGTAAACTAATTGAGGAATCTCTGCAGTTTTCAAGCCTCATTTAGTTCAGGAATAACCTTTAAATAATATGTTTAGTTGGTGCTATTAAATCCTATTAAATATGTATTATTAACATTAAGTACTCCTGCTCTTACTGGTACCTGCTAATGCATTTCTAATTCCCGAAAACATTTACAACCCTCCTCTGTTGGAAACTGTCAAATCCTTAACTAATTATCCTCACTCACGCGAGAGAGGGAAAAATCTCGGAAAATCTGAAAAAATTCCACATCAACATTGGAACATGTCTCCGATTCCAAATCTGATTCTGATTTCGATTCTGACTTCGACTCTGACTCCGACTCCGACTCCGACTAGAATTGCCAATTGTCAACCCTCGTCTTGTCTGACTTTTCGAGCGTGATATCTCGCCTTCTGTTTTCCCCGCCACTTTTCCGCTTTCCCTTTTTTTTTTTTTTCGCCCAACCCCTGCCCACTTTCCCGGCTAGAGTAGCTTTGTTTTTATTGTCGCCTGTCGCCCTCACAATTGATACATTGATAAATGATGTTGCCGACACTCGGCACTCGACGCCCGACGCTAATTTTGTGTGACAAACAGTTACATGTCAATCCCCGGCTGCTCCTTGCCAGCGCTGGCTCTTTCGTCCTGAGGAGCTCAACCCGCCAGGGAGTCCCTCCTCGTGATACTGCCGAAGTGCTGCCAGGAATACCCTATGCTTGAGGGGTTATTTTCTATATAAAATTGTATTTAAGAAATTAAATCTAAATACAACTAAGCAGGCTTGTTCTTCTTAGTATCCTTGATTAACCTTACTCAAATTGTACCTACTATTCTCCCGTTTTACCTTAAAGTTAGCCCAGGGTATTGACTTGTTCGATTCCCAGACAAGTCCTCGCCAGCCATACCCCCACGCACTTAATGCTGGCTTGTCATGCAATGTCCTCGCAGGAGCTGGAGCAGGATAATGGGCCCCAGTGCCTCGCCGGCTTAGGCTGATGCAAATAAACAGCGTGGGCCCACTTCCTCGGCCAGAAATTGATGTTAATTTGAGGGGAAATCAAACACAAGGACAAAGCCTCGGCTGTCCTGGTTGGGCAATTAAAACGCTATTAGGGCCAAGCCCCGAAATGATTACTTATTAGGCCCGGAATTTAATAGGGGGGGGATGATGATGGATCCGCAGTGCAGCTCCTCAGCGATTCTGGTTATTAGTCGGAACGGAAACGAGTTGAATATCCGAAGCGGAGGACGTTGTGACCATAGTGGGTCTCTGCAGCTGTCCCGTCCGGAAGAGATCCTGCAGCATGGCCAGAACCAGCATGTGGCAGTGCAGCTCCTCCGGCATCCCGCTCTCATCCAGATCCGGCGGGACATGAACGTAGCGCGCCAAGTAACGGATGTGAGCACGGATGCCCTTGTGCCAGGACGATGTCTCCAAGGGGTCATAGGGCACAGGCTGGACGGCTGACGGGGCCACAGGCACCAGGGCCAGCTGGTTGCTACGTCTCCTGGAGGGAGTAGTACTTGCTTGACTGATATTAAATGAAACTATAGGAGAAAACGAACCTGGCCAGGACCATTTGCTTCAGAGGCCCAAAGGAAGCGCCCACGATCACCACCAGAATGGAGAGGCCCAGACAAAGGCTGTACAGCAGGAACAGGGACATCTTGAGGAAGAAGTGGGACAGAGGCACGAGAACGAGTAGAGAGTCGGAAATTTTGTTTTTATTTATTTGTTTGTTGGATCTCTGACGTTCAGCCGGAATTTAAATTCTATAATTATGTCAACGCCAGAAACCTAAAGGAATTGCTTGTTTGTGAAGTTTTTTTTTTTTTCAGAGAAGACTAGACCTCAGATTCAAAGTCACGAACTTGGCAGGTGTTCAGGCTACACTTCAACCTCATCCCATTGTTTTTATCAGCTAATTAATAAGCTTCAGATACCCTGGAGTTGAAGAGTTTATTAGTATGATATCTCTTAGGTAAATCTAGGAAATAATACAATTATTATAGCAAAGGATGAAGAAGAAAATGAGCTGGAGGTTGAAAAAGGTGATTTTCCAAGCCATATTTATTTTTCTTTAATAAAAACCAACTAGTCTGAAAGCTTTTTCTATTATAATTAGCAAGATATACACCGTAAATAATCATATAATTATATTACAGCTTAAGAAAGGGTTTCCTTTCAATATTATCCATAATAAATACCCAGTAAGGGGTATTCGTTGGCCTTATATATGGCTTAAAACAAAAAAGAAGCTACCTAATTGCTGTGCATAATTTCGTTGCTCGTTTGCCGGTGGTCGCTCATCCGCGAAATGTGCGGCGATTATGCCGTCTCTTGTGGCCATGTCCACTTGCTGCTGCCGACCGATCTGACCGATCTGATGATGATCGCAACGATAACCGATGATTATAGTGATGAGCACATCTCCCAGAATATATTCCGAATTCAACTATCCGGAAGTGGGCGGGCAGGTCGATTATTTGATGATTTTCATGGTTAGTTTGAGAGAGCTTTCCGCCAGAGTGAACCTTCAGAGGGATTACTCATATTTATATTCATGTTTATATTTATGGTCGTGTCGGTGGCTATTGAATTCGCAACTCCCTCCCCTCTACGCGCAGCTGAAGTTTTCTCTGCCGGAGATTATTCATTATTTGTCCGATTTTTTTTGTTGTATATTTTTTTCCCCTCTCATTGATTCGTTTTTTCCTGCCATTGTTAATTGCGTTAAGCCCAAGTCAATTATCGAATGGGCGACGAGTGAGGAGGAGGAGGAGGTGCTCGAGGGGGATTTTAATTTTAATCCCCGCCTCCTTGTTGTTGTAAATAGTTTTTATATTTGTTTGTTTTTTTTTTGCTGTCGCCCTCAATGAATAGATGAGTGATCGATGGATAGAGGGATTAAGCCTGCCGAGGAAAGCTGACATCATGCCAGAACGAAAACGAGTATATTACTGGCAATTTAAGGAGTTATAGAGAGTACTGAAGGTTTAAATATATAAGGAAAATATTATATATTATTATATACTCCCTATAAGGACTTTAAATATAACGCATGACTTGCCAAAGTTAAGAGAAAATATATACTAGGCAGCTGCTATGTGAAAACGTAGAGATACGAGTCCGAAAAGATCAGAAAAGAACCGCCAAGATGAGGCCCAAAGCAATCATCAGACATAATCCCCTCTCCTAGGTTCAAAGAGCGATCGAAGTGACCCCGGGTGCCGGAGGAGGCCGAGTACAAATCTGAGACGAAAGATAAAGAAAATTAAAACGCTTTCAATGCCCCCGCGTCAGGCCCCAGGCCCCAGGCATCAACCTCAAAATCAACTCACAAATCTCAGGCGGGTTTATTTTTTTTCGGCGTCTCTCTGAGAGTTTCTTGAACCCTCTCGCAGGCGGAAGTGGCAGCAGTTATGACTCACACACACACACGCACACCTCACATCAGATGTGCAGATGCCCGGCTAACCCGAAAGATACTCAGATACTTTTGGAGGAGACTAGGTAGGCGCAAAGACTTAACTGTAGACAATTGTGGGCAGTCTCCACTCCTCATCGAGTGAGCACGCTCCGGAATCCGTATCCAAATCCAATTGAATGATGGCTTGTATATATTTTCGGTGCTGTCATAAATTCATTTTCGAAGGCGCCCACGCCTTCCCATCGAGGAGTTGACTGACAATCGCATTTAGATGTCAGAAGAACTATTTTTAATTTCACACCTCGCTGTGATTTACGAGGGCAGGAGCCAATGATGCAAGGGTCTCGGGTCTCGGAAACAGATCCCAGCTGGCTGGCATTAGGAGTAATCCCTATATTTGGGTGGGGATTCGTTAAGCATTCCCCATCATAATGGAACGATGAGCTAAGAGTTTTAAAAGAGGTCTTAGGGAGGTTTCAAACGGGTTTTAGGAAAGATTTTAGGGAGGTTTCAAAGAGCTTAATAAATATTAAAAATATTAAGAGAGATCCCAGCTATTATTTATATATTTTCCTAATAAATTTGATTTCCCTAAATACTGATCATGATAATCTATAGCTTTAATAAGTGAACTCTAGCATATTGCAGCAGCTTCTTAATTTTGTTGGCAATTAAATGAGTTTGACCCATTTCCCGGGGGCATTTCTCGCTGGCAAACAACACACAAGGCCTGGAAAAGCGGAAAAGTGGAAATGTGTGGCAGAGTGGCACAGAGATCCGATTCAAAATCGGGAGCTATGTGTGCCACTGGAGCCGCCTCGCCTGCTCTTTCTCCTTTTTGAAAACTCAAACAAAAACCCAACCCCGTCCGCTTCCTGTGTCTGCAAATGAAAATGAAAATGGAATTAAGCACACAGGCAGCGG
>JAEIIF010012325.1:0-19279 GCA_018874455.1 Drosophila trapezifrons
AAACTGCAAGGGTATACAAACTTCGGTTTACCGAAGTTAGCTTCCTTTCTTGTTAGAGATCAGCTAGCAAAAATCATACATCTTAATTACTGAGTAAATTTATGTTCAACTTTCTTTATTAATTCAGATACTTTAATTGTAGTTTACTAAATGAAAGTTTATAAATAAAGTTAACCACCCGCTAGATTCGGCTAGAAAATGTCTATAAGATCAGCACTTTATTCCGCCTCGCCTGCAGCTTGGAAAATTGATAATGAGCCGCAGACGAGACTCGAGAGCAGCTCCACGCAGCCTGCCATATTTGGCATTCGATAGAGCCCCTGTCCCTGGATGAATGGGAGCTGCATGAATGACTCTGCTGACCAATCTGCCGGGTCCATATATAGTGCATGCAGACGGCATCACCCCCTCCCGGCTGTTTGTCTGGGGCGTAGAAAGCAATCAGGCGTGCGATAAGATAAGCCCGAAGCCGGCTTACAACCAACCAACTCAACCTGACGCTCCCTCGGGGCAAAAGTTTTAATTATGATTGACATGCGGTTGGCGACGACGACGCTTCAGCTTCAGCTTCAGCCTCCCCTCGCAGCGGCATCGATTTCGACACAACTTAATTTCTGAAGAGGGTTGTTGATTGCCCTGCTCGCAGCCCCAACCCCTGGCGGTTTTTCCGATGGCGGTGTTGAAACTCATCAGTCAAAAGCAGCCACCGCCGGTCGACCCGGCTCGACACGAGACAATTGCAACACAAGTTGCGGCCACGGACCACGGAAACGGAAAGCGGAAAACGGGAACCATCCCTCACCGAAAATCTGCCCTAGATGAGGGTTGATTCTGATCCAAAGCACGGACGGCACGGCACCCGGCTCTCAGGCAGACAAGTCGAGGGCATTGTAACATTTCGCACACAGAAATATTAAATTATAGTCGCATTAACTCCAAACACGCAACATGACAAAGTCACTCCAGTTGCGTGCTTGCATAAATCTGGCACGCAACAAAAAAATATTTAACTGATGGGATTGCCCTTCCCAGCGATGGGTGGTCCTGGTCGGTTGCTAAAAAACTGAAAGGAACAATGAGGAACAGTTGTCCTATCGATTTCCTGAAAATTTGCAGGACAACAACAATACTCTCGGGATGAAATCAGAGATGAAAGTGATTTTATTGTTACTTTTTGCGGCAGGGAAACTCAGGAAGTTTTATTAAGTGCAGTTTTCTTTATTAGTTTCTTGATCTCTTTGAAGGCTCTCTTACCAAGTTTGTAAATATATAAATTCTTACATATATAAACCTTAATAAAAACTAAATTAATCAGCCATAAATCGTACAGTGAGTGAAATTTAAAGAATCTTGTTATTTTAAGTAGACATTTGTCGTCTTCCTTTTTTTCCTGAAGCAACCTAGCCTTAGTGGAAAGTTAAAACCTCCATTTAATGATTAAACATTAATAATTAAAAAAAAATACCGTACACCGATCAATAAAATTTTATTTTTCTTTGGAATTTACCATTTACTACCGAAAATAATGTGTATTTTACGATTTTTCCCTTCAAGCAATTCGTGCCGAGCAACTAACAAAAGTGAAGAAAGAAAATATTATGTTGACTTTTGGCAAATTGTCCGTTTAACTACAGATAAAAACAAAGTTTGCCATTAAAGTTAAACCTTTTGGCTTATTATCCTTCGTGACAGGCTGGCAAATGTCCCAGAGCCAAGAGCTGCCCCAGGAAGACGCCACGGCATTAAAGTGAAACATTTCCCTTTATAATCCTTCGTGACAAACATCACTTATCATTCACACTGTCGTCCCGGCATTATGTCAGATTTCTTATTTATATAATGGCCGTAAAGCAGTACTTTTTTCCGTCCGACTCGACCCGCATTTGAATATTAAAGATTATGCAAACGGAGAGGATATTTCAGTTGGCCGCGGGGGGTCTGCCACTGACGCTTCCACGAACTCGCCCAGTTTTTTGTCATGTGAGAATAACGGAGAATGGCCAACCCATTCAATAAATACACTGCAAGAAAACCCAGGGAGGGCAGGTGGCAGGGGGCCAGACAGACGGGCGGGGCGGGCTCCCACATCACTTAGACTTCCGTTCCATTTAAGCCGTTAAACGCGCAACGCATTCATCTTAATTAACGATCCGAGGGAAGGGGCTTCCAGGTGGGTTGTGTGTCTGCGCTCAGTGTATTCGGGCCGCGTTAAGGGTAAACAGCCGAAAAGTTTGTCGACGCCAACGGTTGACGTCGCATGCAAAAAATAAAAGGAGAACCCGCACACACACACACACACTCGCATAGCCAAAAAGGATTTCGTCCGCAGGAGCAAACAGGCGACTCCGCTGCCCGATCCCCTCCAGCGCACAACAATGCCGCCTGAATGCCACTATGAATGATTGCCGCGGCGCGCTTTGTTCATGTACGTTTCAAATTTTTAAGCCCATCACTGCGGGAAATTAACTAGCTAATACAGGGATTAAAATAAAGGAAAGTCTTAGGGTTTAATAAATAAAATACAAAATATATAACCTAAAATATCACTTAATACAGAGAGTTATCTTAAAATATTGTCTTAATCCTAATCTAAATACTAACAACTAATAAGATTTACCCTTTCACCAGCTAGAACCTTTATTTTCTCAGTGCAAACACGATAGCCAGACGGGGGCTTGGACGTTTTTGTGCGGCGCAGCGGAAGTGAAGCAAAGCGGAAGCGCTCATACGCCATGTTGGCTGGCAATGGGGCGACGTTTGAAAATTGAATAAGCGCAAGTTTCGCGTGCCAAAAATTGTGTTTCTTGTTGCCGTCGCGTCGCCGTTTCTGCCGTCCGTTTTCTTGGCGCTCCCCTTTTTCATTACCAGAGACCGGCACTAGGAAATTACTCGAGACCCGCCTTGCCTGGCTGAGAACGAGACTTCGACTTTGCAGATACTTGGCCGGCGATAAAAAGGTCGCAAGTTCGGCCGTACAACTCAATAAGCCAAGTTAACAGTCTATCGAACGGGCCTCTGTGTGTGTGTGTGTGTGTGTGTTAGTGAGTGCGACTGTGTCTACCCTCGTTGCTTTCTGGCGGAACTGACAGTTACCTAATAGCAAACATAGATAAACCATTAAGTTTTCGGGGTACACAGGCCCGAACAACCCGAAGAAACGAGCGCAGCGAAAAGTTAAATTCCAGCCGATGCCCCGACCTGTCGCTCATGCGAAATGCGATCGATAATTCGTGCTAAAAGATAAATTGCCGTTATGCCCCGGCCAAGGCATAGCCGCCGCAGTTGGCTAATAGCGTCGCTGATTCCATTAATTTGCCCACTGACAGCAGCCAAGGAGTAGCAGCAGGAGATAGGAATAGGAGGTAGCCAGGAGGCTGACCTGGCCGGATCCTCCTCTATTCCCGAAATCTTGCCGCGGCTCGCGCCATTTTGACACTAATTAATTAAGTTTTATTCTCTGTTGTTTTGCGACTGTGATTTTGCTACTCGGGGAATTTATCTTAAGCAAATCAGCCAAATTGCCGCAGACGAATTAGAGGCGATTTATAACAGAGTTGGCAGCGAATGGCCAACGAAAAATAACTTTCGCGGAATAAATAATACACTTAAAAAGTAATCTACACACTAAATACATCCCCGGTGAATTCTTAATCAAAGTGGAGTCTCTAGGGAAATGTTGCATTTATTTAAAGAGCTGCTTTGCCAAACGGAATTCCCTTTCCGCTTTTTTATAGCATTTTTTAGTTTAAACACAAACCATAAATTGAAAAAGATATCAGACCCCAATATTTCTTGCTCAGCTCATAAAATATATCAAGCCCTCGCATAGCAGAAATCCCCTTTGGGGCTATGCCCTCAACAGCTCATCAAATAAAATCTCCAGCCGTATCTATAATAAATATCTATGGTAATGGATCGATTGCAAAGTGTCACCACAGAGGAGCTGCCTTCAGGCCTGAAGTGAAGCCATTAGATATGGCCAACTATAAATAAATATTAATTAATTCTGGGGGCGGAGGGGTTGACACACATAAATCTCCAACGAAATGCATTCCGAAAGCCGAACCAAAAATTTCTCATATTTTTTATTTATTGTGAAAACGTGGTGTCCGTGTGTGTGCTTTTCGTTAACAATTTCGAAATATTTTTCATCAGTGATTTATTAAACAAACATTTGACCAATAAAATTGACGGAAAATACCACGAGATGTGGGAAAATATTGGTGGGAAGATACCGTAAAATAAGCAAGATGAAATTGTTGTAATAAATATAAGCTAAATATAAATATTTGCCGAACTATGTGTATGAGCAGGCAAATGCGGTGTGGTATCATCACGTTCAAAGCGCTTCATTTATGCCCGACCGACAAAAATGTTGGCACCCGGTCGGACTTTACAGCATTAAAAAATATATAGCAAAAAAAATTGTGGTAAAATAGGCAAAGTATATTTGAAACGCTTGGCCCGTTGCCTCCTTTTTTTATGCTCTCTTTTTTGGCGCGCCGCTAAATTTAGCGAGCAAATATTTGCGGCCCAAAGAGAGAAGAGCCGGCCGATGCCTCAAGTCTTATGCAATGCAACCCGGCTGAGTTGAGTTTCCTTGGGATGGGATGGGAAGCGAGTGATATTTCTGGGGTGCCCTCGCCATTTAATTGCCCCTTTGCCACCCCAAGCCCATCGACCACTCGCAAGTGTCAAAGACCCCGTGACCGAGTGTACCAGAGTTGGGAATCAAAAGAGAAATAAAATCACAAATGAAATGTTGACAACTTGGCAACTTTCATCGCGGGCTGCTTCATTGCGTTCAATTAGACGACAGGGCAATCTCAAACGGACCGATTTATCAGTGTACTTGTATATTTTGAGTGGCATATCTGATATTGAAAAATATATATACAAATTCGATTGGGGGAACTCAACAAGAACCACCAAAGTTCCAGCTAATGTGCAGGGAATACATACTGCGCCGAAAATGAAATTCGATTTGAACAAATTCGTACGAAACTTGCATGTAAATTTTTTTTTATGACGGACAAAAATGCATATCATATATGAGAAACGTCATCCTAAACCATTTTGGTAGACAGCTTGGGGCGGACGTCGTGAATGTTTACTTTAAAATTGAAAAACAAAATAAAATGGTGCAGCAATAATTTTCAAAATGTATGGGCTGGCCTTAAAGGCTAAATATAAAGCTATTTTATTGTAAACGTCTGATAGAAAAGATGATGTTTTTACTGAATTATATATATGGAAAAAGAATAAAAATAAATTAAAAATAAAACTATAAATACAAGACTAATAAAGAAATAATCATTAAACTTTAAACCGGCATCGTACAGCCTGAACTTCAAGCAAAACTATAAAATCCCACCGAGTACAAAAAAAAAATGTAATAAAAAGATAAATCGGAAAAAAAGAGAGACTCTGAGGACAGACACGTTTTTGCAGTTGCCAAATTAACGGGGCGCAGACTTTTAGAACAGACTGTCGCCGGCCGTCATTGTCGCTCGCTTGGCTGCCAACTGCAGCAACTGCTGCGCTTTTTGCAGTTGCTGCTGCAGTTGCCCCAGCCGATGAGTCAGGCCGCATCTCGGTGTCTACATCAGCGTCTCAGTCAGCAGTTTGCATTTTAATTTTCATTTGTGCATTTGGCTGTGAAAATCGTTTTTCTATATGGTCGACCAAAAAAAAAATACAAAAACTAAAAAAGGAAACAAGAGGCGAATGCAATTGTGTTGTCTTCTTTTTTGCTTTTTCGTTTTTTCACTTTCGGCAATTTTCACACAAATGCGATTTTGAAAATAGCAAAACCGCACAAGAGTCTCTTTACCATGGCCTTTTGTTTTTAGCTGTTTTTGTCTCTAAATTGAATGCGTTTTAGTTAGCATTAACTGTGTGTGCCTGTGCTCCTGCTTCTGCCTCGATTTTGTTGTCATTTCAGCAGCCTGCACGTGCTTTGATGATGCAATTTTAACATCGCCACACGCTGCCAGAATTCATTATATACTCGGACCACTGTCTATATATGTGCAAACTGTTTGGCCGCTCAAATAGCAATCGGCCATTGGCCATTGGCAATTGCCAATTGACTGCTGTGCTAATTGTTAAGCCAACACGCAACGCACAGAAAGTCAAACTGAAGCGGAGCAAAGCAAGCGGAAAATGAATAGAAAAACAGACGTTTTGACTTAAATACTTAGCTGGGAAGTGCAAAAAATAATGCCACTATGGGATGTGCATGTGCCCGGTTATGAATTGCCTAACAAAACGAGTTTCGAGTGTCGATAATCGCCATAATTCAGCTTAATTGTTTCCCTGCGACGTCTCTCAATTATCCAATCAAATGACATTTTTTAAACTCGTTGAGAATTCCAAGAACTCTAAGCTGGGAAGCCCCAGAATGAGAACAAATACCTCATAATCTTAACTGTCTTTTCAAGTTCAATGCCATTTTCATAAAGGTTTTCTATGGAAAGCAGTGATTAGATTGTGAGGTGTGCTAAAGATAGACTCGATTACTTTATTTTCTTTCCGATTATATAAATATAATATATGAGATAACAAAGAAACCTTGCACTTGCATTGCAAAAGCTTAAACACAAATGATGATTGTGTTTTTATGGCAAAATAATTTCCGTCAGGAAATAACTAGAGCTCTAAAAATATTTATATAATGCTTTAAAGTGTAATAACAACGAATTATAATTCTTTATTTAAGAAAATAAACTTTTAGGTTGCAAATCGTTAGGAATAAATACAAACAGAGTTTTAAGTGTGTCTACATTTATTTTTCACTCTGTAGTTAGTTTGGGAAATATTCTGATTTGTTTTTTTAGAGAATTGCAGACATTGCGACGGCACTAACCATGAAGTCAAGTGTGTCAAAGAGCAGCAGCAACATCCAACGGGCAGCAGCAACATCCAACGAGCAACAACAGCTGACTGCAATCACAGCCAGTTATTGCCATTGTCCCATTTAGTTTCGGCCTGGCTAACAAGTTGGCCCAGAGCCGCAGTGACATCACCCGCCAGCCCAGTCCCGCCGAAAGGCAATTAAATACAATGCGTCTGCCGGATCTTCTCGAAAGCGAACCGGACATCAGTGCGATCGCATCTGCTACCAACTCACAATTCGGTCTTTCGGCGAATTTAATGACTAAGCACAGTGCCAGAGGGTGTGATTGATGCATGTTTGTGACAGGCGAGCGTGGGTGCCTACCTCGTAGTTGCACTCGTAATTGTTTTTAAATAGCTCGCACTAAAAACTGCTCCCAGTGCATTAGAAAGTTGGTGCCATAAAGTCTCCAGTTGGCAGCTTCATTAGCTTATTTATTTATGTATTTATTGCGGCTCAGCCGACGCCGAGCAGCTGAGCAAACTTTCCCGGGTCGCGGCGTTTAACACTTAATTAATGCATATTTAACCGCCGGGCAATTTGAGGCTGGCTAATTACAAGACTCTTCTCTCCATTCGCAGCCCCCGAGGGCGTCGATTGGAAAAATGCGAGAGGGGTCGGGGTCCCAGGTCCCAGTCCCAGTGTTAATTTAAATAAACGGAGTCTTGTCTCTCTTCTTTTTTTTGTGGGCTCAAACACGCGAAGTCAACTCATTTGCCTAACTGCCAAAGGGCCCCGGGCCATAGACACAGTCACAGTTTCAGGTCTCTTTCCACCTTTGACAGAGCCCTGTCAGCTGGCATTTAACTCAAACTCGAAAGGCTGTAAAATATTGTGTATAACATTATCACTTTATTGTAATTATTCGGCTGTCTGCCTTTGCGAAAATTCTGGCCACGTTTTTGTGCCTTATCAGCGTCTTTTGAGCGTGGGTTTATGTTACTCCTTCTTTTGATTTTTTCTTTCTGACTGCAGCTTTTGCTGAAATGCCATAAATTTGCTAATTTATTGTTAATGTTCTTTTAAGTTAATTACACAACGCTCAACAACAAAAAAAGAGAAGCCACTGAAAGTTTTTCGAGGAGAAGTTATGTTGTAATCAAGGAAACCATTCCCAGTGAAAGATTGATGACTTTTTTCACCCTTGGGTTCATGTGCATGTTTAGCCTAATGAAGTTGAGCCAGACTTGGGCCCCTTATTGATCGATTTTAGCTTTTATCTTACATTCATTATACTCAAAAAATATCACTCTATTTTTAGGATTTCCTGTAGTTCTTTTCTCAATCGTCTTCCTCGGCATAGATTTCAATTAAGTTTAATTTGGCTAATTAAAAATATCGAAGCTCGCAGCGCCGCCATTCGCCTTTGGCAGTTTATTAACAGCAATTAGTTAATTTTAGTTAATTTAAGCACTGAACTGTGATCTCATGTGGCGCAGACAGTCATAAAAAAGTAAACAAAACCCCATTCGATATACGATGTGGGCATATGACACATATCGTGACAATTTATTGGACATATCGGTGACAACAACGAAAAAGGCAAATGCAATTGCCCGAAATGCATTTGCCAAACTACTTTCGGGTTTTTCTCTCAACACAACGCTGAAAAAAAAAATAAAATAAATCACAAACGTAAATGTCACTTTGTGTGGTTTTTTTCAGGCTTTGTTTGCTTTTGTTGGCGCTTATTCTGAGATTGCAAAACTGAGAAATTGACATCAAAGTTTCTGCTGGTTTTCGGCTTTTTTGTTGCTGACCAAAAATGGTCATGATGCAAAATGTCAAATGCAAGTCACAGCCATACACGGGAAGAAATAAGTGGACAATTACAGCAGTCTTCAATTAATTGGCGGCTCAGCCATGAATCAATTTGTCAATTCGAATGTTGTCAATGGCAATTATTTATAATTTAGCAAGTACCACACAATAAAAAATGTTTTCTAGAAAATTAATATATTTCTTTTTTAGTTCTGTTCTTCTCTAAAATAAGTAAACTGCCATAAATTCAATTTCTTATCACCTAAACCCATAATGATTAATATATTGAATGTATGCTTAAGATTTATTATACCTTCTTCTATAAATACTTCCCTTAAATTAATTTAATTAGATTTATTATACCCCCGATATTTTGGTGGAATAATCGGTGAAATGCCTTAAATTAATCAAGTTCACTTTTGACACGACCCATAAATATCCCTTGATATGCGAAACTCGTTTAAGTAGCCGAACGCGTATGCAAAACTACGTTTTAAAATAAATCGCAATCAGCTCTGTGTTTCTGGCCGTTTCATCTTTTCTCCCTGTGCCGATTTATGGCCTGTGACCGACCGACCAGCTCGGTGTTGGCCAAGTTTTCTTGGCTGCCCGTGTGCCTGACTGTTGGCTGTCTGTGCCCTGTCATCGGCGTCGTCATCCTTTTAAAGCTGCTTAGGCGGCACGCCTCATTGCCAACGATGGGCGAAAGCCGGCCAGGCGAAGGCATCGCATCAACAATATAGTAACAATAACAGCCGGCACTCAACAACTTCATTTGCACCGCTCTTGGCATAGCTCATATTACACGCACCGTCTCCGCGACGCCAAGTCACCGAGTTCCCGTGTCCCGTGTGTCCCGGTGTTCCCTGTGTCCCCGTGTCCTCCATGTCGAACTCATGCACAATTAGTCACTTGCAAGTCAATTAAGTTCCCAGCGCGCCAGCCACAACAAACCGCAGCCACATCCCCCAGACCCAGCCCCCGACCCATCCTCATCCCTATTCCCACTGCCACACATCCCCGTACGGCTGTTCTTTGGGTGACGATGGGGAAGACATGCTCACGGATACCTGTGGCACCGTCTAGGATCGGAACTGGGGACATCACACGGGGAAAAATATAATAAAATACAATTTATATAATAAATAAATTAAAGTAAATATTTCCAACTGATATATGACATCTAGTTAACCCTATAAAGACCCCTTCTTACCTCCCTGTTAAGATTAAATACTATATACACAAATTTTAAAAGTAGTTTTAGTCACTATTCCGCTCAGTGCAGGACTGGTAGTGCGAAGGAACTAGCACGGACCGAGGCACTCATTTGCAGTAAAAAGCTATGACAATGTCGGCGACAACGACTGCGACAAGAAAATTAAAGACAGAGAGACCATAGACGCGGACTGGAACACGGTCACCAGGGGGCTGGGGGTAAAACGAAAACCATATTATTAACGCCTCATTAAATTTTTAACGATTTTAAATTACAGACTGCGGTGCGGGGCCAACTAATGAATACAAATTAGCCGCGGAGTGTGTGTGCATTGAGAGCCGCAGCAGATTAAGACACAACACAAGGTTCACCTATGGCTCCAATAATGCTCTTAAGAGTAATAACAAGATATTTCCAGCCTAAATGCTTTTCAGTGTTCAACAATGCGTAATTGACATTAATTATTGGCGGGGCCACTCCCTTGCCCACTCGGTCCGCCTCTGACGTGGCCAAAAATGCTTATTAATCAGCCGTTCGACGGCTATTGGAATTTTTTGTAATTTTTTCCATTTTTTAATTGTATACATTTGTAACATGCAAATGAGCCTCGGACAGAGACATGAACAAACCCAGACGGGCACGACTCTACGGTCAGGGTGCTCTGATATATCACGACTTTGACTTTCCGAGCCAAACGATCCGAAATAGCGCGATCCAAAATGACCACCAGGGCCTATGAATATTCAAATGTTCGAATAGATTTTTCCATTTTTTGTAGCTCGAATCGCATTCATTGAGTTACTTCGCATTCTGCCTTTGTCCATGCTCGACTTTTATTGTTTTCCTTCTGTTGTTCGCATGGCAAATTAAATGTATAATTAACAAATAAATTGCTTCCGTTGACGTTTATTATGTGACAGCATTTCCAAGATTTTTGGCCAACGCCACAAAAGACGAAATTGAATGGAACCGCCACTCTCACTGGCTCTCTTTGAATAGGCGAAAATGAAAACTATTTTTTATCTTTGTGTCAGGTTGACACGTTTTAAAAATGTGTCAGTTATTAGCCAAGTCCCCCAACGTTGCTGAAAGTGTTTTCTCACCCGTGGAGGATTTTAATTTATTGTTTTGTGGCCACTGAATTTCGGAGAACGTGTCTGCATATATCACTATTTGATTACTCAGAAAATGTTGTTGCCAAGGTTGGTCAGCGAATAAAACGGGAATGGACTATGAAATATTGCCAACATTAAAGTAATCATTATAAAATAGAAATGAAACTATTAAAGGTGGATAGAGAAATGGGAGGGATGCCTGAGTAATATTTAAATACAAGTGGAATTGCGCAACCATAAATTTAACTTGATTTCTTGCCTTCCATTCAGTCAAGAGGACTTTTGTCCTTACGCACCCCCAGAAACTGCAAGATTCCCAGAAAGAAATACAATCTGAAAATAAAATCTTTGCGCATCTGGAACTTTAACTTGACTTACCATTTTCTCTATCCAATCAATTCCGGGGGTTAGACATTTTGTACAATTTGCTTCCGCTTCCATGGGCAGCATTTTTGCCGTTTTAGCTCTCGGACTTTGTTTGCCATTTTCTGTGGCATTTTCGTGGGTTTCTCTGCCATATTCTATAGCGCAGAATTTCGCCTCCCTCTGACATAATTTTTGTAAAAGAAAATAAACGAGTCGCTCGCACGCTCGCCAGCTCGCCGGCTTTTTTGGCCGTTCCTCATGCCGTCGCGGGGATGTTTTTGTTGTTGTTGTCGGACGATTTAATATCAAAGCAAGCCGACAGCAGACACAGGGAATATATATAAACATATATATACCATGGCATAGTGTATAGTTATATACGACTGCCGCCACGCCCCCATTGCCTTGTTTTGGCAGGGTGCAAAACCGAAAACAAAAGTTAAATTGTTCGAAACATGAACTTTGGCGAATGTTTTCTTGGCCGCTCGCTGTGTTTTCCTTTTCGATATTTATTTTGGGTTTCGTTTCGTTCCGTTTCGGCCGCGGTGCAAGCAATTTGCGAAACAAAGCCGGCCGCCGAAAGAATGGCCAAAAATTAGGCAAAGAAAAAGAAAACTAAAAGCGAAAAGGCCAACAAAATAAATACAAATATTGTCAAAATGCGAGAAATCGAAATTTATGCAGGCCTCACGCGATAAGCCATCTGAAATTGGTGTCTCTGGGTCTCTGCATATTCCATATTCCAAATCCGAATCAAAGTCTGGCCGAAAGCCGACTACTTTGGAGTGTGTGTGGGCGCGTGTTGTATCCACCATTAAGTCGCTATACTTTCGGACTGAAAATGGTGAGACAATCTGTCCCACAACTGGTTTTGCCAACATTTCGTCGTTTTTCGAAAATAGATTTCATTTTTATTGAAATTATGACATTCATCTTAATTTGCGCTATCGCATAACTTATTAATTTTGTATTTGTCTCTCCTCTCTTTGCAGGTGTGTATATATCATCAGAACAGGTTTATTCCCCCGAAAACCAAAGCGAGACTAAAACCACACAGAGGGATTATATCTACGCATCGTTAGATGGATGTGCCAAGACAATTTGCTGACTCTCGCAACTCATTAAAAACTGCAAAACGTTGCACAAGTGAACTTGACAGCTAACGAAGGTCCTTGGCCCCAAGTCCTTCTGCCATTCCCATTGTTCCCACTCTCCCTCTCCTGTGCATTTTGCAGCCCACAAAGTACAAAAGTTGCTGAAGTGCGAACAGAGGTATTCTCACCTTGACTGAAAGATACAATTGCTGGCAGGCAAAATGCGGGCTGAAGTTGAGATACGAAAGCGTTTTCCCATTTTGTGTCACTTTAATGGGGCTGGAAGTGCAGCTATCGATGGGATCAGGAATTTGTGATGAACTTAGGCCAAGGAAGCGAGATACAGCTTTATTATGAAGCTTATAAAATATGAGATTATATACATATTTACACTTTACTTTAAGTTAAGAAGAGAAAATACTCTCACATCATCTCCCCTCTGAGTTCACCCTTAGAGTCTTTGACCTTCCGACTCTCAATCATCCTTGAAGCCTGGGACAAAAACCCCCGGAGTGCAACTAGGACCCTGTTCCTGGACTCCGCCTGCCTCATTGCGGCAGCTGGCACATGATAAATTCCCGAGACTGGGACTCCTCTCTAGCCGCTCGTTTGTAATTCAATTAAAGGGAAAACAAGAAAGCAAAACTGCAAGTGTATCATTAATTTGAGCCTGTGCCAAGGCCCTGCATGTATGCACACATATCCATATCCATATCCATATCCACAGCCATATCCACACATAAATATCCATGTGCATGCCTGCTGTTTGGGGCTGTCATTAATCTTTCGACAGCTCCCCCTGCGAAAATCATTTTCAATGGCAAGGCTTTGTACTGGGAGAGCTGGCTGCCTTTGTCTAATGATCGCGTGCAGTTTTTCACATGTTTTCCATAATGGGGCCAGTCGCCATACATCATATTTATGCCAAACTATTTCTATATCCACATGCACATTTGACAACTGAGGCAGATAGGCAGACAGTCAGACAGAAGCGGGAGGCTGGCCAGATGGAGAATTATGTCGGTTGATTAATGTTCAGCTCGCCATCCAGATGTCAGCTTAGTGAATGAGCCCGGCTCTGCTTAATCACTGCAGCAATTTCTGCTTTAATTATTCTGCTTACTTGCTCAGTGGCCAAGTTCTCACTCGGTGTTTGTTGTGACTCCTGAGTGCGGGATTGGGTTGTGAGTGCACAGAAAAAACTGACTTACTTGGGGGAATTTTATTCGAAGGAAAGCCTTTAATCAGACATTAGTTTTCTTAAGGTTATTAATGAAATAAAAATATATAAATCATCCCAGAAAGTATTATCAATCCAGTTTGAAATCCCAATGAACTTTAATTACTTTTACCTACTGTGTAGAATCAGCAGGGTTTCAGCATTAATTTAATTAAAATACCGTAAGAAAACCCCTATATTAAATTAGTTATATTTATTTATTTACCATATATCAGTCTTAATTTCTTTCTGTGTACAAATTACCTCTAATATATTCAAGCCCAGACACTTGAATGATCCTTTCGTTCACAACTTCGAACACAAATTATTCATTGCATTCCGCTGAAGGTGATTTCCATATGGAATATATATTTTTTAATCGCTTTTGCCACCCACCCAGCGCGAAAGTGTGGCAATT
This sequence comes from Drosophila trapezifrons, assembly GCA_018874455.1. Classification (NCBI taxonomy): domain Eukaryota; kingdom Metazoa; phylum Arthropoda; class Insecta; order Diptera; family Drosophilidae; genus Drosophila; species Drosophila trapezifrons. The sequence continues at coordinate 14,088 of JAEIIF010012325.1, forward strand.
GAATTTGAATACACTCGAGTCTGCATAGCAAATTACCGGCAACGGGAGAGACAACAAAAAAGTCGGCAACCGAAGTGTTGAGATCGCACTAATTACATGTCAGCGGACACACACGCCCAGCGGCAGCAGCAGCAGCAACACCAATTGCAGCGACAACAGCAACTGCAGCAGCAGCAGCAACTTGGAGATTGCTCGGAGCGCAGCAGCAACGCCAACACCTCGGCGCATAAATTTACAGCAAACGACGCATGTCACTGTGGAGGCCCCCTCCCTTATATACACACAGATATCTGGCTATATGCATATATGTTGTCTGTGGAGCGGCGGCTGCCTCAATAGTGTCAAATTTGTGATTTATGTGGGCAACTGAGCGACAGGCAAAGGGGAGCAGAGCATGCGCAGCCATCCGAAGGAAAAAAATAAAAATAATTATACAAATTCCCGATGAAAGTTCCGGCAAAATCATAAAAATTCCGCTTGCAAGTTCCTGCAAACTGTTTAGCATTTTTTAGTACCAACTCGCTGAAAATGCGACCAGCAATTAGTGGTCAAGCAAATTGCAGAGACATGATCATAAAGCGTAGAGCAAACTGGGCCATAACTCATATTCCCAGCCGAAACAGAAATACACTAAACACAAGGGGTATACTGGCCATGAAAATAAAACAAAATAAAACCTTTAGAAATCCGATTTAGTCTGAAAGTCCCCTAGCAACAGGTGGGGAATAAAATATTTGATTTGTGGGTTTAACAGACCTGCCATCTAGGTGCGTCAAGATAAATATCTAAAGTACAGGCAATTGACAAATTGATAGGTCGATTGACGTATACATTTAGCAATGCAAATATGGAAAAGTAAATGCAAAAAATTATGCACGCGCATCACGACCGCTAAATATTTAATATTTAGCGACACGAGGCAGGAATTAATACCTTAATTCCTCTCGGTTATTATTTCTGAAAGTTGCACCCATTTAAAGCCTTTCCCCTGAACAATTTCCATTACTTGCACTCATTAATTTGAGGGCATTCGCTATTCAGTGCAGACAGCCGGTCATTTGTTGTTTTCCAAATATTTTTTTATGCTTTTCTCTTTAAAAATGCAAATGTTTTTGCTCCCTCCACATATTGTTTGTCGGATTGTTTTTGCCATGTTTATGTTTTGTGAAATATGTAGCACACGTCCATGTGGAACATGCGTCCGACAGTCGCTCAGTCAGTCAATGCCCCAGTCGTTCAGTCAGTCAGTTATGCAGGCGAGCGTGTCGCTGCAGTTGGGAAAATTCATTCAGCGAGTGTCACGCACATAGACACTACTGTGCATTCATTCAGACTGTTCCCCGTCCCCCTCTCTTTGTTGTGCCCCCTAAATGCTGTCGCACAAATTGAGTCTTTACTGTGTGTTTGTGTGTGTGCATGGACAATGAGGAGGAAAATTCTTAGCATTCAAATGAGCATCGAGCTCTGCACGCCCACCATTTGCCGCTCACTGCTCACTGTCAATTATGTGTGTTCGAAATAGTTTCGCTTTTCTGTTCTATATTTAACGAGTGACAACAAGGCCTGTTCAATTCAGAACTCAGAACTCAGAAACTATGTTTTGCCTGTCATACGCGCGGTTCAAGGGTATTTTGATTAATGACTGAGTGACTCGAGTGACTCACTCGCCAGCCGAAATGCAGAAATGCTGAGAAACCAACTCGGTTCGCACCCGGCTTAATCAATTCACTTTTGGGTGCGTGGGAAAGTCCCTTTAATGCGCTTTTAATTGCACTGAAACTGGAGGGACGGGATCCCGAATAATTACACTCAACTTTCGGTTCGTAACTGAGGCAACTTTCACTGCTCACTACTCACTGTTCACTGTAATTTAAAGCGATACCTCTTCCCCAGGGAGAACGCTGGGCCTGCAATTACAATCACAAAAAAACGCATAAATTACGGCCCAAAATTGGCATCGAACCGACAAGAGAAACAAAAAACTTTATAAGGAAGTTGGCAGAGCATGCGACTGTTTAATTGAAGGCAACAAAAAGCCGAGGCACCTACGTGTCGTATACGTAATTACAAATTTATGTGAACGTCGCTGGCTGTGTATAAAAAACAATTACACGACCGCATAAACCAGCGACTCGAATGCATTATGCAGCAGTTACAATTCGGGATGACAAAGTATGGCGATATATCTTCAAAGAAGCCATATTTAGGGGGGAAGTTTAGACCTGATTTTAATATATTTCCTATAAAATTTATCAAGTTTGGCCAACATATTATTGATATTTAAGCTCGGGATACTTTTTACAGCTTTATTTAAAACGTGAATAATTATTATTCGTTGATATTTTGTGTATGATGCTTAAAAATATTATACAGATATATTTGGACAATGGAAAAGCTTAATACCTGTTTTAAAACATTGATATTTTCTATGTAAAGGTTTATATATTAGTTTAAAAAATGCATAATTAATTTTAACATGAAAAACATCAACAAATGTTGATGTATTGAGGTTGGATCTTTGCAATATCACTCCAAAACTATTACCTTTTTTCCTACGCACTCACCATCACTCCGCCAGTCAGTCACTTGCCTTCAGGCCACACTTGCCAGGAGTTTTACCCGGTTTATGAGCAATCGAAATCAATAAGCTCGCACACACTACAAATTTGTGCGGCTGCCAAACTGGGCTGGCTGATCGGCCCACGCTCGAATATTCAAATCCGAGTCCAAATCAAAGCCTGCATTTTGCAATCGAATCTAATGAGGTGCGAAGAGAGGCGTTACAACGCCCCGGAGAAACAGAAACACAAAATATTGTCAACAGCTTTGCTTACAACAGTTTGCACTTTCGGCTCCAAGGGGAGGCAGAGAGAGGTAATGGCGTATACCACATATTATCTGAAGGCGACATCGACTTCAGCCCACTCGCAACCGGGGGAAACTTGCTCCCTGGACCGCAGACCGCAGATGATGAAGCTATTAAATTGAAAATTATATGCCGCCATTCGGTAATTGGCCAAGTGCATTGGAATTAAGCCCGCTTTAGTGTCTCGCTGCGTTGCATTCGAGTGCAATTCGAGTTTGAGTGTAACAGCAACACGGTTATTTAGCATTTATAAAGGCCCCGGCATTACAGCAGGGGCATTAACTTTAAATATATACGGCTTTCTTAATGGAATATCAATAAAAACATATTATTTAATTAGGGAGGCCGTATTTTACACAGCTTATATACACAGCATATAGTTTGAGTTAATTGAATGAGTTTAGCAAACTGCTAAATAATTTTGCACTAATACAAATGATTTAATAATTGAATTAAACAGAGTGAGTCATGTTAGGGAAATGAGAGGATTAAATATGAAAGCATAAAAGCGCTTTAAATTTCTAATGAAAATAATTTCCTCTTACTCTTATTAAATTAAAGCTTCTTAGGTGAATGAGACCATCAATAATTTAAACACAAGTCTGTAAAGACTCGCCTAACTTCCCTTTTTACGTTCGACTTGTAATGAATTCCTCGTTTTAAATTCACGCAAAAAACGAGTGGATTAGTATTTAAATTCCCCCAATATTGGCTCTGCTTAAACATACCAAGCTGCGGCTGGGTTCGAACCAATTTTCTTGCTACCCAAAAACTGCTAGCATCTTCGTATGCATTATTCATTCCATTGTGCTTGGCCTATGCATATAAAGTGAGGGAGAAATTTCACCGAATCTTTTCGCGATTTTTGCCCGCGTTTAAAAATAAAAGCGCACAGCCCACGCCCAAGAAAAGCGGGAAAATTCGTTCCTATGAATGAAGGCGGGCTATATGAGTACGTCTAATTGCTTCCGTGAAACGAAACAGACCACGAAACCACATTTCTATCTGTACGCAACATTCGTATAATTCAAACAATGCCACGGAAAAGCGAAAATGTGAAGATACTTCTCCGCAGAAATTCGTATAGTCCAGAGAATCAAAGCAGAACGATGACGTCGGTTCTGGGTTGTTATTTTATTTTCCTTTCCTTTTTTTTTTTTGTTGTATTTTTTTTTTGCGGCGAGAACGGGTAAATAAACAAGCACGTGAATTATAAAAATGCAAAATAAAACAAAACAAATCGCACAAACGAGGCGAGAAAATACTCATGTATGGCCCGAATCATTGTGGAAAAACTTGGCAAATTTTCCTCGCCCCAAGCGACCTACGTGAGCGGCATAAAAAGATAAACCAAACCAGAGCCCAGGACCAATGACTGACTGACTGATAGGTAAGACAATGGGAAAGAACAAGTGGAAAAGCCAAGGAAACCGAAATGAAAATCTCCGGCATTGTTTGCTCTCGTCTTTGGTCTAGGCCCTCTCTGTTTGCTCTGCCGGCTTTAACGCCAAAACTCAATATTTATTCTTTTCGATTTACCCTTTCCGCATCTCCCGAGCCCGCAATGGGAACCTTTTCCGCATCAAGTCGGATTTTTATGGCGAGAGCGTAAAGCGCACTGCTTTGTGGGCGTAATTGAAAATCTCCGACGATGAAATGGCCACAGCTAAATTTGTGAGGCAACTATTTAGTGCCGGTTCGAGTTCGACCAACAAAAAAAAATAGCCACAAAAAAAAACACAGACTCCCTCCGCCGATAAATCGTTGCCTGCAGGCCCTCGTCTTGGCTGCGGCCCATGCGGCGTATGCGCAATTTGTGCTGCACTTGCGAGGGCTTTTACCCCGAAATAAAACTGTCGAAAAGAAGACTTGCGGGCATTTGCCAAACGATTCGAGTCTCGAGATCTGGCGTCCACTGGATTTTATTTCCCTTTTAACCGAATCAGTGTGTGGGTGCACTGTGTGTCTTGGTCCAGAGTTAGGCAAATATTGAAGCATTGAACACGTTTCAGGTAAATTGCAATTTTATTGTTCCACCTCTTGGCATTGTTCGATTGGCGAACAGATGGAGATGTTACTGCCTGGGAGCTGGTCTGCGCTTTAATGCCGATTTTATTACTGGAAAAGCTCAGGGAAATCATATTCATTACTCGTCATTTAAATGGATATATCTATGGAGTATGGGGTCTGCAAGATATACCTACTTGGCCTTTCATTTGTATTAATTTCCTGACTTAACTTAGAGGGGATTTTAAATCTACTAATAGTGTCATGACACAGGGCACAAGTTTTCATTAAATAGAGGCTTCATTAGAACCTTGAAAGA
>JAEIIF010012356.1:0-27962 GCA_018874455.1 Drosophila trapezifrons
TTACCTTAATTTTTCCTTATTTCTAATTTATAAATAATAAAAATACATCTTCTATATTTTATTCTATCCTAAACTATGGAAAATATATAAAAAGCTACCATAACTTACCCACAGAATAATGTTTAGCCAGCAGAAGGTGCGGCGAATGCATGTATAGCCCGCATTGCCCATCGCAGGATCTGAAAGGAGAGTTTCTTTAAACAGGGATTCTTCTGGTGACTTCCGTTTTTTTCTTTATAAACCCCCCTTCTTATCTAGTTCTTTTTAACCAACCCACACACCCTCTATACACGCACAACAATAGCATAAATCATGGACGATTGCCGCTCTGCATGCCATTAGAAATGTTTTCTATCCATTAAATGGACGATCTTGTTTTTGGAGCACACACACTTGGTGACCCCAATGTCCGTATAAATAACACTGGAATTCATAAATTTCAACAAAACCGAATTTTTTGTTGATATTTCTATTGCTCTCTTTTTTTTGTTGCTTTTCTCTGCTTTGCTTGTGTATTTTTTGCTATTTTGTTGATGGTTTCCATTGGCATTTCCTTTGTAACTGGAGTAGCGTGTGTGCGTGTGTGCCAGCGGGGGTGTGTGTTTAAGCAATTGCAGCTGTTGCACATTCACGAACGGACAGGGCCGCGCCGTTTATGCAAATATTTTATATGATTGAATGAAAACAATAACTAAAAAAAAAACAAAAATTAACGACAAACAGCAGACCAATGTCCATGGTCAACGAGGCAGATGCACAAATAAATGGATTGTCCCCAGCTGTGGACTTAAACTAAGTATAAGTACTAAGAGGTTAAAGGTGGGAATATTCTGGTTAAATAAATATAAACATTATTTTTTCCCTTTCCTGTAATCTGACAAAATCAGAAATTAAAACGTTTAGTTAAAGAATAAATGAAATTAAGAGAAGAAACTGGACAATGGTTTCTACAATTAAATTTAGACATAAAGTCACTGCAAATAATCTGAAAACAAACTCGGTAATCTCTGAACCGCACTCAAGACTGCATATCTGATCGGGAACATTTGGAATTGCCAAAATTCGCCATTCTTCTCAACTTTCATGGGAAAGAAGCGGCCGCAGAAGAAGAATCAGTTTTCAGTTTCATGCAAATGATCACATGTTGTGCTGCAATCGAGCTCCATGGATCTGGGAACTTTCGTGTTCAATGGCCACAAAAGCCCACAAAAAAAAATACAAAGTAAAGATTGCGTGTGAAGCGGCAGTTGAACGAAGAAGCTTCCAGTCTTCAAAATGTTTTGAAACTTACTGCTTGCGCTTGGTGGTAATTTTTTGAGTTAGCCTGCTTGCAGGATAAAACTGCTTGCTTGAGCAAATCGATCAATTACTTCACTGCTTTGTTAAGACTGTTTTCTAAAGTGAAAAGATCTCATCCTTGACTCGAAACTATGTAGCTTTCTACCCTAACCTAATGAATCTGAACTTGAAATCTTTGAAAGAGAGAGAGGAGCACGCGACAGACGCATGCGTGCCTGCTTATCTCGATCCTCCTCCTACGATCTCGTAACCCCTTCGGACGCGGACTCTGACTCGGAATGCGAATGGGAATGGGAACGCCTGGCCGAGGGTCGAGCACTAAACTATAATTGGAATAACTATCATCCCGACGATGATCGTCCGCATCAAACATAATAATGAAATAGTGCAAATAATAATAAGCGGCAAGGGGAAAACGGGTATGAAATGGGCGGGTGAGAAGGCGGGCTAATGGGACTTGGCCCAGGGCTGTCCAGTTCGGATCGCCGCGGTTTTAGTTCCATTCCCGTTCCCCAATCCCCAGTCCCGACCGTCGTCGTCTCCAAGTGCGAACAATTGCAAAGGCACACACAGAGCTACAACAACGAGAGCAACTGTCGCTCGCTTATTTTCCAATTTAACTCAATAACGCGCACTGGCTTAATGGCATTTGACGCTGAAAATTTGCGATTTACCCCACCGTCCGTCCCTTGCCCCGTACACTTGGCTGCACATTTATCATAATTCGAGGAGCTGGACCTGAGATGCTGCGGATGTGGGCTAGAGTGATTTATGCCAGCGAAATGCCACTCAAATTGCCGCCATTTACCCCAAAAAAAAAAAAAGTTAAGTATTTTAGAATCAAAGCCCTTTTTTCACTATTCCTTTCGGATATCGAAAGAGTTGTGAGGTTTTATAATGTAAGAATAGTCCCTGAAATCCCAAAAATACATATTTCTAAACTGGAGTTTTAAAATTCTAGAATTTTTGATGGGTAAGCAGTGCAATTCTTAAATCTTTTAAAATACAAGAAAATACACTCCATTTTCTAGAGCAAGCTAACTATAAAAATCTGTTATTTAAGTCTTAATAGAAAGAGCCATTAAAAATTGTAGATACAAGTCAACCAAAGATTTAGCTATAAAAATTCCTAAGCAACGATTTCACTTGACTTACATTTAATTAGAAAAAAGAATGTGAAAATGGGAACATGGCTTAACGATTTCTGTACTAAACTCTGCCAAACTAATTATAATTAATATGTTACAGCACGCAGGCACTGTACTACATCGTTTCATACGAAAAAACTAAAAAATATCATATTTCGTAATATCATAACATCGAGATCAAACCAAGTTCACAGGCCCAGCCAAGCATTGCAAGCAGTTTGCATCGAGATGGATATGTGGTGCTTGGGGGCAAGCAGTGTGTGTGCTGGAAGATCCGCCAAGTCGACGACATTTGCCACCAGCAGCAACAACAACAAATACAAACCAGTAACGACAACAACAACAGCAACATTAGCAACAAGATCAGCAGCATTAAAAAAAAGATTTTCACCATCTGACCATTGGAGACCTCCCCTTAGAGTTGTTGCTACTTTTGCTGCTGCTGCTGTTGTTGGTCTTTCAAAGTGTCCACGAAAAGTTTTCTCTTTTTTTTTTGTTGCTATTTTTTGTTTCATTGTATTGTTGTTGTTGCTTTTGGGGTCTGATCGGCCAATCTATGTGTTTACTTTGTTTGTGCCCCATTGCCGCATTTCTTTTCAGTTGCAAATTACTTCAAGTTGTTGCTTTGTTGTTGTCCGCTGCTTTCAATCTGGTTTTTGTTGCTGCTGTTGTTGTTGCCACCGCCGCCGCTGTCAATAAACTGCAAAAGTTCGTTGTTATTGTCGTCACAACTGCTGCATCTGGTTTCTATATACACGGGACTGTCTACAGGATCTATATTCATAGACAGGACATTTACTTTTTTCGAAATGTATCGTTATCGGTTTCGGTATCGGTATCTCTCGCTTCTAACGGTTTCTTTTCGCACTATTTAACACAGGAAAAAACAAATACCATAAGTTGGTGGTGACACTTTTCTTTTTCTAATTTATTTTTACAAACATTTAAATTCGATCTGTGATTCTTCGTTGCACTTCTTCTGATTGGGAACTCAGTATTAAGTTTTGGGGATTTCTTTTCGATTTGCGTGTTCTATGCGCTCGCCGCGGTTGTTCAAAATAAACTGAATAGCGACGTCGGTTAAAAATAGTCAAGAAGCGACGACGCGTCGCAGCGCAGCAGCCGAGCCGCCGCACAGTGGCGCGTCTTTCGAAAACTCGTTGCAAATCGGATTTCGTGTTGTTGAATTTAGCAAATCTTTTCATACCCTTCTATTAAGAATTGATAAAGCTATTCAAAACCAGAATCTTATAATTTACAAAACTTTTTTAATATTTATAATCGCTGCTTAAAGTTGGAAAATTTTTCTGTTTTTGCGGAAAGGTAAATAAACTCGCTAAATCGGCAGACTTAAATTGATTTTTCTTAAACAGTAGTTAAGGTCAAAGATAAAAATTATTTTTCTGATTTAAGGGATCAATTTTAAGTCTAAAATTATAAGAAAAAGTTTATTTTTTTTGCGCTTCTTTTTATTTAGTTTTTTTAAAATGTAACTTAAAAAATGCAATGTCTACAAAATTTTTGGTTTTTTCAAGATAATGTTTCAAAAAAATTCATGTAGATAACTTTAATGGTTCAAAAGTTATTAATTTCGCAACGTGTTTTGCCAAAATGAGCCACTGTGTGCCGCACGAATGGCAAAGAGCCGAAGTGTCTTCGGTTGCAAGCAGTGCATGGGGGAAAAGGGAAGCGAGGTGGCCACAGAGGGATGCACTAAAACAAATACCTAGGCTATGCTCTCTACATAAGGAAAGAATTATTATAAAGTAATCAATCTTTGGATTATGTATAATATAATTTTAAATATAATTTTATGGTCGGTTTAATTTAATACTTTTTTTTTCTCCAAAATACTAGAAATGATTATAGGTCTGAGGAACACATGCATGCTGGAATAGCTGGTTGGGAATTATAAAAATTCTCCTTATAAATACTCTTTATTATCCAAGAAGGATTTACATTTACAACGTGTGCCTTTTATCCAATATCTATGTCTCATCTTGCAAAGTTTTATTTTTATTCCCTGTCTTTAAATATAAGTGAAATATTTTTTTATCAGTGTATCCCTGGTGACAGTTGCACGCTCTAAGCGGGAAAGAGAAGGAACTGACTAGATCCGGAGAGAGCGAGAGAGAACGGATCGGCGCGCGTTGTCTGCATACTTTATGAATGAGATTTATGTTTAGATTTCAGTGTCACGTTTTGATCCACATTTCGGACGAAACGCGAGTGAAAAGAGCCTACTCCAAAGCACTAAACAAAAAGCTACAAACAAAACACACACAGAAAAACAACAAATAAATAATCCAACACAAGCTGTGCAGATGGACCTTCTTCTTGTTGTTGTGTGCTTTTTGTTTGTCCGGCGAATAACGACGGGAAGTGGAAGTGGTCAGGGATCACTCATACGCCGTGTTGCAGCAGCTGCATCTAATGTGACGTCACACATTACGGCAAAATAATAACAATTGATGGCGGATCTCTTGCGCCCACTCACGCTTCACAAAGGAAGAGGTAAAGAAAAGCCAAACAAATGACAGAAAACAAATGATTAACGTATAATAAATATCAGTTAGCACTGCTTGCACTACTTGCATTGTCATAACGTAACGCCTTAAAGGGTTAACGAACTTCCGGAACGTAAGCAAACATGGGAAATGGTGAGATAAGGAGTTATCTCCTTATAGTATATGTAAATTGTGATATAGCTTGCATAAATTGTAATTTAAGCCTAAAATCACATTACATATTATTTAAATGGTATTTTTAAGGCACTGTATTATTTATTTCAACATTTATTCTATATTATTGCTTGAAAATATGATTATTGCTTTAAAAATACAATCTTTACTATCAAATCTCCATAAAAATATATAAATTTACCATATTTAATATATCAGAAATTAAAGATTCGTTCCCACTGTTATTTTTCCAAACTCCCTTTATTATTATTTGTATTTTTGTGAGAAATTCGCAAATGTTTTCTGCCTCATCTCTTGACCGCCAAATCGCTGATGTTGCAACTGCCGAAACAGCTTCGTTATGCTGTTAAGTAACCAAAAAAATAAAAATACAGACACACAGCATTATTGGCTGAGCCATAACGGAGCCACAAAACGAAAGAAAACTAATAATATACAAAAATACAAAAAATAAACAAACCATCGAGTTATCGACACTGACTTGGCGTTGCGTGATATCGAATTTAGCATAAACGAAAGTCGAGAAAAGAAACTACTGCCGAAAGGTATTTGAAATCAAGCTGAAACACTGTGGAAAATATCTTTATACCTTACTTAATATTTTCAATAATATTAAAACCAAACTTTCTCAGTATTGTCAAGCAAAGTTTTATTTCCAAAGCTTAGGCCATATTCCCTATAAAAAGCTTATTTACAAACATTATGCGTTAAGACTAATAGATTGTTTAGAAAATATTGGCATATAAAAGATTCTTTTTAACATATTTCCCTTAAAAAAAGGTAGCATTTTCTATTTTTTTGCGATATTTATAATGTTTAGATCAGACTATTTAGAGTTAAGGAAAACTTATTTAAAAAAAAAATCGTTAATGAGGCAAGAGCAGGTGAGTTGAGGAGCAGGAATCCTCCTTGTGCCTTGACAGGCATTTACTTGTCCTTGCGCAGCTTCTGGCTGGAAAGTTCGATGGCGTCCAGCCACAGCTTCAGCTCCTCGGGCTTCTCCGGCCGCTTGGCCGTCTCCGGATACGACTTGAGCACCTCCAGGACATTGCAGTTGGTGATGTTCTGCTTGGACATGGCCACGGCCCGCACGAAGCCATCGGACAGCGTGATGAACTGCTGCTCCAGATAAATGGCCTTGTCGTCCCACCACACCAGCTTGGTGGTGATCTTGTACGGATGGAAGATGGGTATGGTGCGGCGGTACCTCACGCTGCTGGCTCCCTGGACGGCGCCACCCTTGCGATCACGGATCCTCTCGTACAGGCCGGTCAGGGCGTAGAAATGGAAGCGGGCAAAGTCCAGTTCGCGCAGGTAGCGGGCATTGTTCATGTGCCGGATGAAGATGTCCACATCCTGCGAGGTGCACAGCCCGTAGATGGAGGTGGTGTCCGTCACCTTGCGCTTGCTCTGGAAGAGCCGGCCGGCGAAGACCGTGAAGACGCAGCGGATGAAGTAGTTGACATCCCAGATCACGTACAGGATCAGCAGGACCACCAGCCAAGACATTGTCGCTGAAGCTCTCTTCTCTCTCTCTCTCTGTGAAGTTTACCTGCAAAGATCGGAGGGGGAAAACCCGTTAATGGCAGCGAAAGTTATGCTACACCGGCAGAAAACACAGGGAAAGTTTCATAGCTCTTCCTACGATTACCAGGGAACTGGGGTTTACTCTTTTCTGTCAGTGTGCATACATCAGATATTGGCGCTGGCAAAGTCCGCGAGTCAATCGTATCCGATGACCCCTGGAAAGTACTTACACTTACAGTGGGTCGTCGTTCGCTAGCACACTGGAAGAAGCAGTGAGAGAAGCAGTGGAGCAGAGGAGCAGTGAAGAGAGCGGTTCAAGAGAGCCGTATGAGAGAGAGGAACGAGCAACTCAACCGTTGCAGGTGACTGAAGACAGAAGACTGAAACCTGAAGACCGAAGACTAGGCTGCGACGCAACGGAGAAGCAGTGTGAAAGCAACACTCGAAAGTTTGACAACACAACAAGCAGTGTTGCCAGCAATTGTTAACAATATTAGCTAAAATTGGTACTAAAAATAGCTGGGAGAGAAAGGTTACAAATTGATTTAGGGTCAGCTTAATATGTTTTATCTTAATTAGTTAAATAAGACCTAGAAAATATGTCTAGAAATGTAAATACCAAACTTCTTTGTGTATGTGTTTCATTAAAATTAAAATTTATATTTAATCTTCATAGTTAAATAAGTAAAAACTGTATATTTCGGCAGAGTAATAGCTATTTCCGGTTTTTTACCTTTTAATATCCAGCTAGAAAATAGCTAACTTGGCATCTTCAAATGCAATCAACAGAAAACGTCGAAGAGAATAACAAAAGCAAGGCCAGGCGATAATCAGAGAAAAGCTAAACAAGTGATGGCAGCTTGTCCGTTTTCAAGCTGGGTTGTACAAATTCGATCGGTAAAATTATTAATAGCTAAGGTAGAAGATTATCTTGCAACTAATTACTTTTATCATACAAAATATTAATAATATTTATGAAAGTTACCGTAAGACATTTTTTGACACGTTTTTTTGTGTGATTTTTAAAATATTTGCATGTCAATTTTGTGCCAACATATACAAATACATTTGCTGTAATACAACAAATACAAATATAACGTATTGCAAAATAGTTGCTATCGGTAAACAATAATAATTTGTATAACTCGGCTTAACAGCAACCAATAACTAAGGTCAAATCTTAAAATAAATATTGTAGTCACCTTTGGCAAATAGTTATCCACAAAGTAACTTTATATATATTTTAATCAGTAAGCTCGCTTACTGATGGTCAACACTGGCAAAAAGCCCTTCTCACTCAATATCTTGATTTCTGATTAGTGTTTTTTTTTATATAGCTAATCGCAGCTTGGCTAATCTTTGTTTAAGGGTAATTAGCAAATTCACGGGTAAGCTCAGAAAATGATCGGTACGTACATATATGTATATAGAAGGGGGTGAGTACGATCGGTAAACACCAGCTCCAGCCGCCAATCTGTGATCATCACTATGTTTTCCAGGTGCCAATTAACCGAATCGCCGAAGTATCAAAGGGCCCCTTGTTGAAAGTTCAAGATGCCGAAAGGGGAAGTCCCATAATTACGGGTTTTATTCGATTGAAGTGAGGCATAGGCTTAAAGGTTATTATTAAAAGCGGTGGCAACCAACTCTGTGTTTAATACAAGCAGTGTGGCCAGTTTTTTTGGTAGAAACACAGTTTTCAGCAACTTCATAATAGAAAAAATAATATATTAGCTAAATTACTAATGAAAAGAAAAAATAAATAAGGTGATGCTTTATGAGTTTTTGAGTAAAATAATTAATTCTTTCATTAAATTTGGTAGAGATATATTTTCAAATAATTTCCAAACGTTGGCCACACTATTTACCATTTTTTGCGGCATACTTTCTTGCGCAGAAACCCAAACCCAAGAAAATCCTAATTTTCTTTCAGTTTTCTCTGTTTATGTCTCGTTTTTACTAAACAATCATTGTACATCGTAAACTTACACACTGTGGACTACCAAGGGGAGTATCAGGGGGCGTGTGACGACTGATCGATCTCTGGGTAATTATACAAATAGTTAAGGCCAAAGGAGGGCGGGCTTTTGTTTCCAGACACTTAAATAGCTTACAATTTACACATTACTAACAATAGCACACATTAGCACACACACACACACATTAGCATAGGCAGACACTCACACGCACACGGAAAAAAAAAAGATAGGGGGTTGTAGGGGTGGCGGTTCCGGTTCCGGTTCTCCCTTAGCACATCCGGTTCCGGCGCCCGTCAGCAGCCGCTGCGCAGATTCTTGCTGGACATGTCATTGTACTCGATCCACTTGGTCAGCTCCGGCGGCAGCGAGGGCTTCAGCTTGGCACAGTGCGCCGCCGCAGCAGCTGCTCCCGCTCCCGCTCCCGTCGCTGCAGGAAGCGGTATCGGACTTGCTGTAGGCGTCGCATGCCCGTTCTCCGCCAGCGAAGTGTCCATCGCGGGATTACTTATGCCGCCCTGGTCCCTGGTCCCCGGCGCAGTCAGCTGTGGCGGCGGCAGAGTTGGAGCCGTGGCCCGGAACCCATTGGAGGAAGTGCGAGGCAGCAGCTCCGCCATTACCGCCTCCATGGCCACATCGATCACCCGCTGCCGGCAAATGGCGATGCAGTGCACGAACTTGTCCGAGGGACGGACGAAGCGGTGCTCCATGAACAGCGACTGGTCGTCCCAGTAGATGATCTGGAAATGGAGTTACATCAAAAGAAATCTTATTTTTCTTATATTTTTTCCTAAGAAAATATTGGAATTAAATATATATTTAAGCAGGGATGCCATAGAAAGAATACTATTTCGATTTTTAAAGAGTTTTTTCAAAAATAAACTTAACTGGCAACGAAATAGTTATGGTTTTTGAATATTTAAACACTTTATCTTTTTATAATTATTATATTTCCACTAATATTGTGAAATTTTCTCTTTTAAAAGTACTCACCCTTGATATTATGTTAAACCGGTGAAAGGGGCGGATGAAGCGGCGGTAGCGTATGGTGGCCGCCCCCTGGAACACGGATCCGCCCATGCCTGTGATGGTCCGGTACAGGTTGGTCCGCTCATAGAAATCCACGCGAGCAAAGTCCAGCTCTCGGAAATACCTGGCGTTGTTCATGTGATAAAGCAATGTGTCTACATCGTTGGTGAGGCAAAGTCCTGAAAATGGGGATTCAAAGGATGGTTAGTAGTTAGGAAATAAAATAAAGGTGATATTAAGATCACTCAGAGGAAAGGCCTCTTGAAAAGTATCAATGGAGTCTACAGTTTGCTTATTCTATTCATTTATTTGTACTTTTTCGTTTTAAGAAGCCATAAACTATCTTGGAATATGATTTTTCATAAGCGATCTTTGTTTAAATAATACAAATAAAATAAATATCAACTCTTAGATCAAGGTAAAAAGTTTTTAAACAGATTCCCAACTGCCTAGAGCTCCAATTGCGATCCAAGCTCCTGTCTAAGCACATCTAAGAACTCTTCTTAACTCTGGAACCCATATATTACCCACCGTTGACTGTGGTGGCGTCCAGGATGTGACAGCGCCGCTTGACGAAGCGCGCCAGCACCACGCAGAGGCACATGCGCAGGAAGTAGTGGAGCTCCAGCAGGCCATAGAGCCCGACGATGGCCAGGAGGACGCTCAGGCCCAGGTAGCACAGCTCCTGCATGCTGGGGTTGGATATCTAGCTAGCTAGCTAGAGGTGGTGGGGCGGAGGGGCACGGGCGGCGGTCGTGGTGCCTGGTGCTTGGTGCCTGGTCGAGCTTGGAACGTGGAGCGTGTGGTGGCAGGAGGCGCTGCAAGTAGAGGCGGATGAGGCGTCGGCTGGCAATCTCAAATTGTCAGTTGATTGGCCAACTAATTGGAAAACGCGGAAGCGGGAAGCCAGCCAAGTGCTGGGACGCAAGGGGGTTAAGGGTGACACGTCTGGCGTAAAGGGTAGAGGTCTCCGTCTTAAGGGTAGAGGTCTCAGTCTTAAGGGTTAAGGTCTGCTCTTCAAGCTGGTCTCTGGTCCTGGCTTAGTCCAGATGCTGAGCGAAATTAGGTCAGGATTCCATAAGCCAGGACCTTCAGCCACTTGCACGCAAGAGCTTTCCTTTTGTACATTTATCATCAACTTGGCACTTTGGCTTTTAAATATTTGATGGCAAACAGAAACTGGAAAAAAAATATCCAAACAAATGTTCCTTGGGTAGCACACACACACACACTCGCACACTCAGGCCCAGGACAACCCCTAATTTGTTGATTCCGCAGCTCGTTTCATGGCCAGGACATTGGGACATTCGGACAGGAAGGCGTCAGGCGGCCAGTGCCACTCGGCCCCGAGAGCTTGGAGCTTCCCCCGAATTTTTTTTCGATGGTTTCCAATAACAGGAAAAACCACTGGCACGCGCACAACCACACACGCACACTCCCGAGACATTATTAAATTACAAACACAAAAACAACAACAGAAAAAATTCAATAAAAAACAAAACGCAAAGCCTGGCCACGGAGGAAAATGTATTAAAAAATAATAGAAAAAAAAATATAAGAAAGAAAAACTATTAAAAAAGCAAGCGACGCGCCTACCACAGCGACAACAGCGCACTGAGACTGAATCGCTTTTTTGGCCAAATCCAAATCCCACTAGCCAGCCGCTGGCAGTGCACAAAAGCATCCGCCGCCGTCGTCTCCACCGTCTCCGTCGCCGTCATCGCCTTCGCTCGCAGCCTCTGCCGGCGCCTCTGCCTGCGCCTTTAGCCCCCGTCGCCTTACGCCATTCGCCACCGCCTCCCATCGACGCCGGCGCAGTGTGCCGCCGCCAGCGCCAAGTCGAGTCTCGCCTCTCAGCTGACGTCCTCGCAGCTTTTCGGGCCGAAAGCGGAAAGCTTCGCTGGCTAAGGGTTGAACCTGTTGCCGGACCAACCCGACCACCCGGCCCGGTCCCAGTCCCAGACCGTTCCGTTGCAGCTGCACCCTCACCGTAAACAAGGGATATCCCATGGCACTCTTCTGATTCCCTTTAAAAGCGAAAATGGATTACATTTTAATTTAAATTAAGTTTTTAGGTTACATATTATATATTTTAAGGTATTACCTGAACCAGAAATTGCTGAGAATTTGATATCACTTAAACGGGCGCCTAAAAGTATGCTAGGGTTTAAAAACTATCCTTTAAATCGATCAACAATATGTTATAGCATACTTTTAGACACCATTTTAATTGATTTGAGCTCACGACACTTTCCTGATGCCCTTTAAAAGCAAAAATGGATTACATTTTAATTTAAATTAAATTTTAAGGATACATATTACATATTTTAAGGTATTAACTGTTTTGAAAATGCCCCAGAAATTGCTGAGAATTTTAAATCACTTAAACGGGCGCCTTAAAGTATGCTAAGCTTTAAAAACTATCCTTTAAATCGATTAAAAATATGTTATAGCATACTTTTAGACACAGTTTTAATTGATTTGAGCTCACCGTAAACACACGACACTTTCCTAATTCCCTTTCAAATAAAAAATTGATTAAAATTGAATTTCAATTAAGTTTTAAGGTATAACCTGTTTTGGGAATGCCCCAGAAATGGCTGAGAATTTTAAATCACTTAAGCGCGCGCCTAAAAGTATGCTAGGCTTTAAAAACTACCCTTTAAATCGATCAACAATATGTTATAGCATACTTTTAGACACCTTTCTAATTGATTTCAAACCCCTAGCTATTTTTATGTGCCTTTACCAAAAGGGTATCCCACAGTCTACCCTTAATCTCAGCCTTCTTGATTGTTAACAAGCGTTTTTGGCTCAACCCAGGGGTAAGGGTACCTTGCATTATGCATGTAACAGGTACGCTGGCAGCTAATGGGTAAATAGGGAAAAAAAGAGCAAGAGAGGGTGCATTTTCCACTCAAGTTAATTAAGGAAAAAAGCTTCTCAAACTAGCGAATATTTCTGCAACACAAATAATTACATTTTATTAACTTAAGGTGAGAAAATGTGCAATGTTTCTTCTTTATTTTAAATGCCAGACCTCCTTTTTTTTCAATAAACAAAGTATTCAACTTAAGAACTCTGATTTTTGAACTTTCCCAGTATATTTGTAACGTCTTTATGGCTCTTTTCCCCCTCTACAAAATGAACTGGCAAATAAGGCAAAGTTCTTGAGATTGTTCCTTGGAATTCCCGCCTCCGTCTAAGCTTCTCTTCAACCATAAACCTCGAGATGTTTCCGCTTACTCGAACTGGAAAAAGGTAAACAGACTCGGATCGTTCTAAAGTGTGTACTTGGTTCCATGAGCTAAGTCAAGTCGATCTATAGCTGCTCGATCGGAAACCATCGTTCGCGGCGGGCAATATCCACCGGATCCAGCACACACCCACATCTCCGGTCCGGCCAAAAGTGGCCTTTGGTCCGCTGGCACTAAGGAATGTGTGTGTCTGTGTGCTCCGTGGATGCTGAGAGTGCGAGGCAACACAAATTAGCTGGCTGTAAACACTAGCAGGGCAAACGCTGTTCAAATACGGGAAGTTTGCATCCATCGAGACAATGGGAAAAATCGAAGAAAACAACAAAAAATATTAAAAGCCATAAATGAGGCAGCAAGTCATGCCCATACCCATTCCCATTCCCCCATTGATTTTTCTTTCTTTATTTTTTTCGTGTTTTATTTTTAGCTTAAACAAATTGAAAAGTCCAAGCGAGTTAAGCTTTAAACTAGAAGTTTTGTGTTAGTTGTAGTTGCTGTTGTTGTTCCTTGTGTGTGTGTGTGTGTGGTGTTGGGCTTTCGATCGGACAAACATTATTAGACATGGGATTAGTGATTAAAGTCGTAGGCGCTATATGTACAAGGTCGGTGTGGTTGGGCCTCTGTATCTATCTCGTTCTTTTTCGATAGGATCTGTGCAAGAGCCCAACATCTGCTCAATTCCCCTGCCTTTGCTCCCACTCGTTCTTATTTAGTTTATATATATATCGGGGTTTGTTTATAGGTATATAACACAAGTTAGCACAACGAACGTTCTTAATTTCCCTTCTCATCTATCTTCTTTTCTTTTTTTTGGGGGGCAAAGGAAGGTTTTTGAATCTATGTACTCGCACTTGTTGTGCATATCGTATATATATCTATATATATAAGTGTGTGTGTGTGTGTATCGGAACTCTATAGTTAATTAATCTAAGACATCAGTATGTATATATGTACACTATCCGAATTTTAGGTTTAGGATTAGGTTAGGGGGCGTAGTATGAAATAACAGCAAAAAAAGAAAATTAAATCAAGATTAATTAGAATATATAACTCTTGTACAGCAGGGGAGACCTCCGCTTCCGCTTCCGGCGTTTCTATATCGATTAAGGTATATATGTGTATATATATAATGTATGTATATAAAGCGTGACTCTCTCGCCTCCCCCCCTGGGCCTCGCCTTCTGTCCCGAGGTTCGCTTGCTCTGGATTGGATGGTCCACATTGAATAATAAGGCATACAAAACACACAGATTTCGACTCGCCACTTGGTCAACACATAACACTCTGTCCTCTCCTTTGACTGATCACTCTCTCTTTCAGCTCCTTCTGCTCCCTCTGCTCCTTCTGCTCCTTCTGCTTCTCCAGCTTCTCCTGCTCCCTCTGCTCCTTCTGCTCCTCCTGCTCCTTCTGCTCCTTCTTCCTCGTTCTCTACACTTTCCAATCGCTTACAAAACTAACCATAGCTAGATCTTCCACTAACTCCAGCCCCTTCTTTGCATTCTTATCGTTACAGGTGTATCCTAAACATTTCGACGAATCCCCTCCATGGTCTTGCAGCGGCACAGCACTCCTCACTCGACCTGGCACGGCACTCCTCACTCCTCACTCGACCCGGCACGGCACTCCTCACTCCACGTTGGCCGTCACCCGGCACAGCTCCTCAAAGTCACAATTGTCCACGCTGTCGGCATAAATGCGACGCAGCGTGGCCAGTGGACAAAGGTCCTTGTCCTGCGGACACTTGGGCAAACGCACCACTCGCTCCTGGTGCAGAATCAGAACCTGCGGCTCCTCCTGGTCGCAACTGAAAAGAGAATTCACTATTCAAGCTGGCTATTCCAAGAGTAGAGTCTCTAAAGCGATACTCACTCGTAGCGGAGGAAGGCCAAGTTGGTCGCGAAGGCGTCTATCTGGCTTGTACGCCAGCGACGCTCGCTGGCAAAGTGCTTGTGCGTCAGCGGCTTCTCATCCCGGGCCAGTCCCAGATGTGCCAGCAGCTTGAGCAGCGTGCCCGAGTGCGTAAAGTAGAGAGTGGCATTGGCCCTGCCGGGCAGTGGCTTCTCCTCCGCCTGCTCTTCCGCCGAGGAACTGCAATTTGAAGGTTTTAATGGATCGTTAAAAGGTGTATTACTTAGTAACGTTAGTTGTTAGGGTAAATTAGCTATTTTATGCAAATATTAACAACTTTTTAGCTGCATTTACATATATAATTGAGGCCTAAACAAGCCATTATATATCAAGTAATATATTAATTGCCAAAGCCCAAGTTCGACTCACCCGATGGCCTCAAACATATCTGCTATTGCCGGACAGGCAATGCGATGGGTCAGTTCGTAGCCGTAGCCATCGTTCCAGTAATACTCCAGATCCTCGAAGAACTCCAGCGCATCCAAGGCATCCAGATCAAAGAAGCTGCACCACACCGATTCGGTGGATCGAGAGCTGTCCCGGGGTCTATGCCAGGCTGTCTCAAAGGCACACACCGTATACATGAGCTGGACATCCTCCGTTTGGAGTTCCGACAGACGTGTGCTGCTCCGCACCTGCTCCACGGCTGACTGCATTGGCGGCTCGGCGAGGAATCGGCGTGCGTTGACCAAGGTTTCGGGATTCTTATCGACGTCAGTTTTCCACCTGCCACAGCGCTTATAGAACTGCAAGAGGAGAGAGGAAAGGAGCTGAGTTATTCGCTTATAATATTTTTTAAATTAAATTCTAAATAGTTTTAATAATAAAAATAATATTCTGAAAACCCCAAGGGGGTCTACCTGGCGTGGGGCTGTAGATGGCCACCGTGTTGTCCACGAAGCCAACCGCCAGCTGCACCTTGTACGCGTGGAATGACAGGCAGGTGGGGTGGCCGATCTTTGGGCCAATGAAGCCCTCGTTCGTCCGGAGGACCTTCTGGACGCGTCCATCCATCGAGTAGATGCCAATCTTTGAGGCATTACCGCAGGCCACCCTATCCGCTATCTGATGACTGGCTATTGCCGTCACATCGCCGCCAGCATCCCATTCGTGGAGCACTCGATGTCCGGCACCCGTCCGCATGTCTACCACACTGATACGTCCCTCGGAGCAGCCGCTGACCAGTATCGGGTTATTGGCGCGCAGGCAGGCGTGCAGGATGGGCGCACTGTGACGCCGGTGCACGGAGATCGCGGAATATTGCAGGGAACAGCGACTGTCGAAGAGCCGCACGCTGCCATCCTCGCAGCCGGCGACGATCACGTCGCAGCGCATGTTGGGCAGGTAGGGCGCCAGCACCCGGGCGCAGGTCTCGCTGCGTCCCAGCGGTATATCGCTGAGCTTCAGCTCCCGTTCCACGTCCCATATTCGAATGAACCGACAGCCGCCGCCGCCCACCACCAGGTGTTGGCTGCACTGCTGCCAGGCGGTGACGATGCTGCCGGTCCCGGAACCGGATGCGCCAGTCAGAAGGCTTGATGAGTCGGCACCCTTGCCAATGCTTCCGCCCGAGGCAATGTTGCGCTGGCGATAGCCCTGCACCGTGGGCACTCCCAGGGCTGTCCAGGCGGTGACCAGTCGCGCCTTTGCTGGCGGATCATCGGGGGCCGAGCTGGTGGGGTGGGGTGAGGAGAGCCAGACACGCACCACGCCGTCATCGTGGGCCACCAGCTTGAGGGCCTGATCCTGGGCGTTGATGAACTCGATGCTGCTAACGCGCGCAAAGGCCGAGAAGGATCCCGTCTTGCGAGGAGTGCTGCCGTTGAGCGACGACGATGATCCGGAGCCCGAGCCCGATCCCGAGCTAGTGCCAGTCCTGGCACCATCCAGAGCCTCGGCGCCATAGGTGCGCACCGAGTTCCACTGAAAGTCATAGACCAGCACCTTCTCCCGGTAGGCCACCGCAATCTGGGGCTCATAGGGCAGCAGCTTGACGATGGAGGGCGTGAACTGCGTCTTCCGGTTCCACACGCACACATCGTAGGCAAAGCGATCGCTCTGCTCCTGCTGCTGGCGCCGTGCCAGCCGCCGGACGTAGTCGTTGCGCAAATAGCGGCTCCGTCGTCGCCTCAGCTCCGTGGAGTTGCGATCGACGGGGAAACGCTGGCGTCCCTCTTCCGCCGCTCCCTCGGCGCTGCTGTAGCGTTCCTTGCCCGGCCGGGTGAAGTAGGAAATGGCCCAGGGTATGAACTCCGTTTGCACAATGGGCGTGAGACAGTGCCCGGGCTCCAAGTACTGATTGCTCTCGCTGCCACTGCTCCTGGCCGAGTGGGTGCTCTCCCTGGGTCCGCTGGGCAGTCCCAGGCCAGCGCCAGCGGCGGCGGCCGATCCTCTGGAGTAGCCGAGTCCACTGTCAGTCTCATCGTTGATCGAGCTGGTCCGCAGCTTGCGCTGCAGGATCGTCTGGGGGTCACCGGTAGCCCCGCTGCCCGATAGTCGCAGTTTCTGGGCCCAATGGCTGGCGCCGGAGGCAGCGGCACCCACTGGCGGGGATTCACCGGCCGCTCCAGCGCCGCCCGCTCCTCCTCCGCCGCCGCCGCCTAGGTAATTGACCCTGGTATTTGGACTGGGAGGCAGGCTCACGCTCAGGCTGCTGCACTTCTCCGAAGCCGTGGCCATGGTGGCCTCCTTGGCGGCCATAATGGGACACAGGGCGGTGTCCCTCACGTGATCCACAATCTCCTGGGCAATGGCTGCGACGCGGGGAAAGGGATCCTGGGCGAGATTGCAGATGCCCAGCCACAGTTTGGTGAAGATCGACTGGAAGGGTATGGTGTTGGTACCGCCAGCAGCTCCTGCGCCCGAACTGGCACCCGAGCCGCTCTTGGAGCGACCCGAAGTGCCCGAGGAATTGCCCGATGTGGCCGAAGCACCGCCCATGTTGGATATGGAGCTGGAACTGGCGCCCCTCCGCATGGTCACATGTCGCTCCAGGCTGTGCGTGGACGAGGCCAGGTCCCGGGCGTCGCCGCAAATCACAAACGAGGAGGCGGACGCATGGCCACGCATGTGCTCCGCCAGGTAGACGGCCACGAACTGCGACTCAAAGAGCAGGACCATCCACTGCAGGGCGGCGGCCAGCTCCATGCGCACCAGCGGCGACATATCCTCGCCCACGGTCTCCAGCATGGTGATGGCAATGATGCGATCAATGTTGTTCGCCTGCTCCTCGCTGCGGTCCGTCACCGAGCTGATGAAGGTGCCCAGGGCAAAGACGGCCGCGGCTCTCACTTCCGGAATCGAGTCACGCAGCAGGACGTACAGCTTCTCGTGGGCCAGATCACGGGCGCCCGACCAGCGCGCCTTCTCAAAGTTCTGCCACAGCATGCCCAGGCAGATGGCCAGCCACTGGCGGAGCAGCCAGCTGCCGTCGTTGAGCTGTTCCAGGCAAATGGACAGCAACGGGCCCTGCAGGGCGCTCGTCTGGCCGAGCAGGAAGTTGTGCACGATGGAGGCCAGCACGAAGGCGGACAGAGTGCGGTGCTCCTTGGAGACGGAGGTGTCCTGCAGCACGGACAGAAAGTATTTGTATTCCTTCACCAAATCCACCTGGCAGCTGGGATCCACGGCCAGGATCTTGGCCCAAATGAACACCAGCACCGGCCGCAATTCCCGCGTCGAGCTCTGCAGCAACTTGAGGACATAGGGAAAGATGCCCACGCCCAGGGCGAGATTGACGGCCCACGGACCCAGGTCCAGGAAGCGGGCCAACAGCTCTAGAGCCCTTAGGCGATGCACCTGCGAGAGCAGAACCTGCAGCACTATGGGCAGCTGCTCTGGCGGTGTTCGTGACTCCGATTCGCTGTCCAGCCACACTTGGAAGGCGGTCAGCTGGTGCTCGAAGAAAGGCAACTGGCGGTACGGGGCATTGTGATCGAGGATGTCCGGCAGCTGCTGCAGGGCCAGATCCACCACCAGGTCCCAGGCCTTCCACATCGGATGGCGGTAGCAGGGTGGCAGAGCGGGCAGCGAGACCGGTGTGCAGTCGTGGCTGCGCAGGATGCGCTCGGCCAGCAGAAAGTTGCGAAACAGGCTGGCCACCAGCAGATCCTGGCGAAAGAGACGCTGGAACAGCTCGCGGGGCAGCGTATTCCACGCTATCGTGTCCGTTATGGCGGTGAAGATCCAGTTAAGCTCGCCCATCATGGTGCGTCGATCGTTGACCTTGCCTGCAAAAGTGTAAAGAGATTAACAAGGGGATTCTTCGCGGGGGGGGGTTCCTTAGCCATGCCTGGTATCTTGTCGATCAGCTCGCTCTGGATGCGCGGCACCATGCCCAGCTTCTCCTGCATGGCATACCACTTGAGGGCTATGTTGATGGGCGTGGTCAGGCAGCTGGTGAACAGATCCGCCGGCAGCTGGGCGTTCATTGGCAGAATCTCGTTGGCCGCACAGGCGGCCAGGTGAATGCAGTTCTTGTAGCTGACCAGCTGGTTGGGCAGCTGCACCTGGTTGGCCGCGGCGCCGCCGGCAGCAGAGCCCGCCACCGATCCCGGCACCAGCTGTTGCATTCCACCGCGCGCCTGGGCGGCGGCCAGCGCCTTCTCCAGCTCGTGTTCGTGCTGCTCCGCGTACGGCTGGAACGAGTTGATGATGATCCCGGCATTGGAGCAGTCGTACACGTAAATCGAGGGCGCCGACATCCAGGTGATGAGCTCGAAGATGCTCAGCGGTATGTACTGGGTGAAGGTCTTGTTGAACACCCAAATCTCGCCATTGGCCGTCGGCTTGGGCACCCCGTGTCCGTTGTAGTGGAACAGGATGCGTTCGCCCTTGGCGTTGCGGCGCAGCGAGGTGCAGAGCTTCTTCACGTCCTCGACGGTGGGATCGTGGCACTTTTTGTAGCGCGCCCGCGGCTGCCAACGCTCGTACTGCATCTGCAGGTTGTTCCCGATCTGCTCCATGGCCTTGGGCGGCGACACCGAGCTGGGATCTATCCAGCACTCGAGGCGCGAGCACGGCTGGATCTTGACCACATCCGGCGGATCGACGCCAATGTTCAGGCAGAGGACCAGGGCAACGCTGGCCGTTTTCATGCGCTCCCGGATGCGCCACGCCTGCCGCTCGTACTGCAGCGACTGGATCAGCTCCTTGTGCCGCTTGGCCGTCAGGGACAGCGGGCACAGCTCGTCGCGCAGCAGTTCGCTGCCGATAACCTGGCTTTTCCACAGAAAGTTCACCTCCTCGTCGCTCAGCGGCGTCTCCTGGCCACTGGGCGGTGCCTCTTGGCCGCGGGATATGGATATGGCCATCTGACTGACAATGGACACCTCCTGATTGCTGATAATCTCCACGGAGCTGCCGTTGCTGCTGCTGTTCGTGTTGCTGTGGCTATTGTTGTCGTCGCCAGCGGAGGCGGAGACGGATGCTGAGGCGGCGGCTGCAGAGGCTGAGGCGGTGGCGGAGGCGACGGCGCCAGAGGCAGAGGCCACCGCACTGAGCATGGCGTTGTAGTGGGACTCCAGCATGTTCCCGGGCGGCGGCGCTCTTTCTGTTTCTGTTTTGTGTTTGTCTTTCTGCTTCTGGTTCCTGGTACGGGCCGTTCCGTGCCGTAGCTGCAGCTGCAATTGCACTTGCTGCCTTGCTGTTGGAGTGGCTTTCGCGCAATTAGCGAGTCGAGTCTGTGATTACGTCTACGTCTCCGATTTGCCTTCCCGATTCCACCAGCTGAAAGTCCCTCCGCGGGGAATCTTGCACATAACCCCAAACACTTTTCGCACTTCTTCTCCTTCTCCGTTTGCCGCCCCTCCGCTGCTTCGCACGTTTCACGACGACTACTACGGATCGCGGCCCATTTCCCCGCACACAGCACAGAGAATGGAAAAAGATGCGTAAAGTGCACGGAAACACGCGGCCGCGACGCCACTCGGGAGTCTCGCGCTGGTCAAAACAGAGGCGGAAAAACGACGTTACGTTTCGCGCTGTGTGGGCGCTGTGTGTGGATGATGCGGCGTTCGTTGTGAGAGTCAAAAAAAAAAATAATAACCAGCGACGGTGAAGGAAATACGCATTTACGGTTTTCTTCTCGTTCTTCACTTCCCACTTCTTGTCCGTGGGACCGTTTGCGCACGGTCGCGAAATACCAAGCGAGCGCGCAGAGAAAATACCAAAGAGGCCCATTGCTCTTTTCAAATATAACGGATATTTAAAAAAATATTTTTATATCTTAAATATTTTGTATTCCAAACACAAAGTTATGTTTTACCAACCAAGTATCCTCTTTTACGCTTTCGGCTTAAAAAATACCAAAATCGCCTTTTGGCGCGTATTCTTTGCCAAGAAATTCCTTAAATTATAATTTATAAAATCTAGCCACCACTCACCCGCAAAATAGGATCCTTGTGCAAAGGTGGCGGATAACGGACAGTATGAATCCGATGGCGTCCGAATAAACCTGTGGCGAAGCTCTGCGCACTCTTTAAAGTCCTCTGCGTGGCCGTGTACTTGAAATAATACCACTCCGGACTGTATAAATCCGGCAGGAGAGATGGGAATCGACGCTGCATTCGCTCCGCCAGCTCTATGAGCTCATCCTCGCCTTCCGAAACCAGTAACTTCTCATCTTCGCTGGCATTCAGGTGTTTCCAGCTCCAGCGACGCAGTTTCTTCAGATCTTCAGAACAGAGATTCGGGTTGGATTGCTCCAGAATGAGCTCCTTTATCTCCGCCAGCCGATTTTGGGCGCGAAGGATTACGGACTCACTGGGATTCCGAGTTCCATGGCGAATGATCGACCAAATTCGCGTCGGGTGGCAACCTTGTATGGCGAAGCGGGGGCGAAAAGAGAATAGGTGGAAATCAGCTGTGACATCGAACACATGAAAACAGGTACAGTAGGCACCGGCTAAGAGCAACGGTCACGTGTTTGAAGTCAGAAACGTAAGTATTTTAAAACTGTATTTGTTTCCAGCTGAAACTTATACAAATTGCAAGGAAAAATGTATTCTAGATTTGTGTTGGTTTTATGTTTGTCAAATAATCGGTTCCACCGAACTACGCAGTGCACCCTGTGTCAGCTGACGTAACATATGTTCGTCTGGCTAAGCGGGTGCCCACTGCACTTGATCCAGGGGAAATACCCACCCGCGTACTGCGGCCCCGACTCGTCGTAATTGGCGACCGACCGGTACGGCGTCTTCGTGGACAGTCGCCTCTCTATGTCCGCCCGTCTCAGGCGGCTGCAGTTCGTCCCCTTGCCGCCGGCGACCTGGAAGAGCAGCAGCAGCAGCGGTAACAGGAACAAAAACAAACAGTAAAAGGGTTTTAGCATTTTTCCGGCGGGCGGAAAAACTTGTCGGAGGTGAAAAGCGTAGTTTGGACGAAGCGAAAACGGAGTCAAAACATTGAAAGTGGAAACTTGCACGCGACGCACTCGAACGGAGAGGCTACAATATGGAAGATGACAGCAAAAGGGAGGCTGTGTAAAATAAACACAAAAGGGAAATCAAAAAGTTGACACGGGGGAGCGATATGGCAACTCTGCCCAGCGTTTGATAGCCGCCCGTTTTCAAATCGTTTATTTGAAATTGTGCACTTAACCGAATAACGCTTGGCCTGAATTTATACTTTAAGTCACTTTGTTTCTTCTTGTTAGTGAGGAATTGATTTTAGCATTGCTCTGGTCAAATATAAATATATATTTTAAGGTGTCCCGTTCTCGTGGCGCTCAACAAGTGCTCTCTCAACCGAGCTTTCCCTCGCAAAAAGCTCTCCCCTTTGCCGGCAACAAATCTAGCGAACACACTGCACTTTCCCCGCGATTTCATTTAATATTTAAAGGGCCATTTTATTATTTACCTTATTTATACGATCGAGTATTGGAATATCTTCAATATTACTTTTTAAAATTATTCCAATTTGGTTTGGAAAGTAGCTATAATTCCTGTAGCCGCTATTTCTCAATTTAACCCGCTTTTGTCAATCGAAAAAGGCTAGATCTAGAGGGAAAATAGCCAAACTGGCAACACTGCCCGCTAAGCCCAACGGCTAATGGGTTGAGCAGTCGCGCGGCGAACCCTCAAAAGGAATAAAGCGGTTCCCAGTTAAGCACACAAAAATATATATATTACAAATCCAAATACAAATGAAAAATTAAAATAAAAATATTTAACGCGCAATTCAAAAGTGTTCAGTATTGAAAAGGATTCGAACCCCAAGAACACTATTCTTCTCCCCAAAAACAGTTCTGGCTTTTTTGGTTTGTCGTTTTCTTAAGAGTTTCGGAATAAGTTCGGCTCCTGGAGGCCTGTCGCACATTTTTTGTTGGCTGCCATATGGCGCCCGAGCGGGGACAATCATCATCCGCCAATGTCAACAGGAACCGGAGCAGCTGGATGAAAAGGAAGCCCGGCCACGCACGTGCCGCAAAAGTTTTTGCGCCAAAACTAGAACTCCATCCAGGTAACAAGCGGGAGAGTAAGCAAGGTGGCACGGTGTCGTTGTCCTGTTTTATGGCTGTGAATACAGGTATTTCGGGACTTCAGGAGGGTTGTTGATGGTTGGGTGGCTGACTTTGATTTGTGGCCACCTAGCACGCGATATTCGTAATGCACTGAAATCAAAGCCAAGGTAAAACTAATTACTCCCAGAAGACCATTCCCTTTGGAGATTTCAGAAACCAGAACAAAGAAAAATTGTTGAAAGTCTAAAACTAATTTGAAACTCAAACTAATTTAATTCGACTTTTCGTAAAAGGTTAACTTTTTAAGACTTTTATTTCTGGCCAATAATTGTATCAGACTTTCTCGCAGTGCAGGAACGCCACCTGTTGTTGTGGTTTTGAGCTTTAAGCGCGTGTTTGGAAACTTTCAATCTATTTTTGGTGAGCGACGACGAATGCAGGCAAGGATAATAAAAGGGCTAACAAAAATCGATCAAATTATGCTTGTTGGGGGTTGGAGTCCCTCGCATATGTATATGCTCTGGAGGGGGCAGGCTTCGACAGCTCGGTTGGCTGAACTGAATGATCGCCGCGGCAGGGGGAGACAGGTGTTCCATCAATCAGCCCAAATCGAATGGAGAACGCAATTTCGCCGATTACCTGCCGCATCGAGTGGCCAAAACAAAGCAATAACACCACCATTCCATTGATTCCCAGCGGCCTGCTCTGCCCAGAGCTCCACAGAGGAAGCGCTCCCACCGTAATCTCCCGACTTATCGGACAGGGTAATTAATTTTTTGTTTCGGCCCCCGAACCCATTGACAATGACACGATGATCACGCACTGATAATGCCAATGCCAATGACCAGTGGTATGGGGGTGGGATTCCGCGTGTAGGGTTCCAAGGGGTTCTTCATCGGCGGGTGCTTCCTTGGGTTATTCCGTGGCGGCAGTTACAGCGTCATGCTGGCTGGCACAGAACGCCGCCTTCTGTGTGTGCGGAACGTGCTAAATGGGCTTTCGGTAGTAACTGGTAATTGGTAACTGGTATCTGGTAACTGGTAATGGATAACTGGTGATGGGTAACTGGTAACGGTAACGGGGGAACGGCAACACCTGCTGCAGGGCAGGAAAACAGGTGGTGTGCCAGTGTGGGTGCTTTTTGGTGGTGATTGATGGGATATCCTGTAAGGCGGCATCGGAAAGCAGTAGTTCTCTTGATGAAGAACAATTAAAAGCCGATTAATAACAATCAGAGTGCAGGCACAATCATGGCCAGCTTGTCAGTATCAAGTTTATTAATAATATCGAGTCTCTAAAGCAGTGGTGCCCAGACAATGCCTTGACATGTTCGAACTGCATTTGTGCTTATAATAAATTGAACGTTAGGCTAGATATGAGTTCAAAAATAGCTAACTTTCTTTGTTAAATTGCATAATATATTTACATAATGCTAATAAAGGCTAGATCTAGCTCAAATTTACAATTTTCCGCTAAAAAAAGGCTAGATTTAGCTCAAATTTACAATTTATTTACAAGTTGTTAGCACGAAACTTGCAGACACGCGAGTCGGGGCCATGGGCAACACTGCTCTGAAGGCTTACTATTAGCTCTTAGGATATCCTTAGGCTGCTTAATGTCTTAGAAATCTTTGTGCATCTCTATTTATCTCAAAATTATGTTTCAAAAACCTTTGGAGATCTTAAATCGCTTGCTTTGCTGCCAAAAAGTATGCAACAGATAATTATTCATTGAATATTATACAAAATATTTATATATTTCAAAAGAAATGGCTCAGAATTTAATATATACATAAAATCATGTCCTTACACCTCTTTAATTGATTTCCAATCCTCGAATCCCCTTAAAATTACATTATTTCAGACATCCAATAACAGAGCATCATAGCTCTTCGAGTCGCTTGAGATTTCGGCCTATTGCTTGGCCAGAGGAAGTCTGCGGCCATAAGTTCCGGGCCATGGCGGAGCGTTCTGTAACCAACTTAGCATTAATTTAATATACACCTCATGGGTGTCACTTGCCATTGGCAATACTTTGTTCACATTGTTGTTGTTGTTATTGCTGCTGGCGTCGACAGCGACGGCAGCTGCGACTGCGACGCCGGCAGCGGCAGCGACAGCGACTTGCTTAAAAGCTAAGGACACGCGCTCAGAACGTTCAGTTCGCATCGAGAAGTCGCCTCGCGCGGTTTTTGCGGCAAAGCAAACATACAAAAAAAAAATAATAATAAATTAGAGACGGAGTGAAGGAGAGCGAACGATATAAAAAAAAAGAACTCTAAGAAACACACACCACACACACGCACACCTCGCAAATGCTATCTGGCGGTTAGTTTCAAAACAACAAACAAAACGCGGCGGCGGTGAAAGTCGTAAAGAACGTAAATAAAAATAAAAATAAAAACAAAAGCCAGAAGAAGCCACAGAGCGGTAATAGTCAGGCGACGGCGACGCCACCACAACAACAATAATAAAAATAATAACAATAACAATAAAACCAGCCACACAACAAAAAGTAATGTTTGTAAAAACTGCAAAATAAAAACAAAACAGAAAAACCAAAACACCTGCACGCCACAAAAATTAAGATCTCTGGGGAAACAACAAAGTTATACACTTAATATTTAAATTATATTTAATACAAGATCATTTTTTTGATCGGTTTGGAAATGAATTTTGTGGATTTACATTAAAAATTGTTCCAAAAACTGGGCTTAAAATGAAAACCAACAGAAATCTATTTAAAATACTTAAATAAATAAATAGTAAATGAAATATAATACATCAGAATTAAGAAAATAAAATTAATAAATACATTTTTATGGAAAAGGATTGCTTGCTGATTTTTGAGTTCAAAAACCAAGATCAATATTATATTTGAAAGCATTTAAATAGTGTTTAATCTGTACCTTTGATCTTTTTAATCCGCATGCAATCTTAAAAACTCAAAATCTCTTGTTAATATATTAAAAATAAATTGCTCACAACATAAAGTAATATAAAACATGGTCTAATTCCCACTAATACTTGTAGTTATTTTATATTTTATTAAGTTTCTGGCACTGCCAGGCGGTTATACAATGCGATTTTAACGACGGTCGCATTAATTTATTTTAGTTTGCGGCGTTCGGTTCGAGTTTCCATACCCATTCCCTTTCCCATTCCTCTCCTCTAATTTTTTTTCGTATATATAATATTGTTGTGTGTTTATTATTATTATTTTTTTCTTTTTGCATAAAGCGTTTCGCATTTCACGTGGCTAATCAAAAGTAACGACTTTTAATAACCATTTAGCCGGCGATCGGTTTGAAATATTCATGAGCGTCACGAGATTTGGATTTTGGGCTCTTTGGATCAGATCAGATCGATCGGGCATCGATATAGATGGTCGATATAGATGCCATGATATAGACGTGACCCCCCACGACGCGCCGCCGCCTCTGCCTCAGCCTCTGTTGGCTTCGCAGTTCGCGGCGCAGCTGTGTTAACTAGTTTCGAGTTTTTTGCAAAATTTGCCGCGCATTAATCCGAGTTTTAAGTCACAGTGGACAACGGTGGGAAAGTATTCATAGGAAGTGCCCAGAGCTTTAATTTTAACTATGATATATCCATAAATACAGATTTAATACTAATAACCAATACCTTTTACAAACAAATATTAAGAGCAAGCCAGCTAGCCTTAGAACAAGATTAACCAAACACTGGCTACTTTTAGTTCTATAAAAAAAATATCAGCTTAAGGGGGAAATATCACACATATTTTATTAATATAAATTAATTCATTATTAAATTAAATTATTATTAATGTTCCTTGTTAAATGCCAGACTTCCCTTGTAACCAATATCCACTGTGATCGCTTGGCTTTGCATCCCCTGCTGAGTTGAACTCGGCTTGCCGGCTGCGATTGCGCGAAACACGTTGGCCCTGATCGCACGTCACAAAAAAATCAAAAGCAACAGCAACAACTACACACTGGCTTAGTGGCAACAACTTGGCCAGAACCGAACAGACCAAGAACGACGAGCTGCCGGTGCAAAGGAGGATGATATCACAAGATCGTTAGCTGTCAAAATCCACTGAGAAGACAGGCGGCCGTAACTTCTGAAGCTCTCTTTCTGTCCCTTTCCCTTCCCCGTTTGTACAGTGGAAACTCGACACGTGAAATATGGGGCTCGTGGGGGATCTGGTTGAGTCCAGTGCTGACCGGTATCGGTATCGGTATCTGAGGGGTTTACGAAGCAGCAACGTCCTCAGTGCGGCAATAAATAATAATTGTAATGAGCAAAGATTGTTTATTTTCCTCAACTTAAACGTAAGGTTAATGGTTCAGATATAAGATGCTATATGCATATTATATATACAATCCGGTTTTGTCTGATTTGCATTTAAAGGGGCTCGATCTTTATTGGCCAAAATTGCGATTGAGTGAATGTAAAGTTCAAAGCTCTCTGACTTGCACTAGAATTCCCACTAGGTTCTGGCTGGAAACAAGTGATAACAAGACTAACTGTTGAGGTTGATACGAATGAGAACCCTTGGCTAGGTCAGAAACAGCTGCAAGGAATGAAAAAAAATTATTTATGGCCTTATGACACAGGGCATAAGTTTTCATTAATTAGAGTTTTCATTAGAAGCTTGACAGCAACCATAGGATT